>JAYJMH010045117.1:0-14451 GCA_036873815.1 Phacellophora camtschatica
CTATTGTTATTTCATTGTTTGGCCTAAAACGGCGCGCGGAAGATCTTCCGCGCGCAGTACAAAGTTTCCAGTCTGGTTATCATGTAACTTAAAGTTCAGAATAATTCATCATGAAATTTTACAGTAGTAATTCAGCATGAAATTCAATCCATCATGTAATTCAATCCATCATGTAATTCAGTGTGTAATTTAACTTCTGTTTCTTTTCTTTTCACCATGGTGCAATTGAGCATGAAATTTTAAGCATGGTGTAATTCAATCATTTTACTTTTTTGGCCATGTTGTAATTTAAAGCTTGAAATTTTCAATCCATGTAATTCAGTGTGTAATTAAACAATTTTCTTTTGTTTTGGACATGATGTAATTGAGCATGAAATTTTACGGTTTTATAAAATTTCCAAGAAAGAGCGCTGTCCTCAACCTTGTTCCCAGAGATATTTCAAAGAACCCCTGCCTAACTACTTTGCATTTTCATTGGGTCAGGCCTTGTACGAAAAAATAAGATCTTAAGTCAACACTCAACTGAATTCGAACAACAGAAACGTAATTATGTTAATGACACATAAATTAACAAAATTAATATAAAGTTGCCAAAAAAGTTGAGGTGCAGGGTTATTTCTTGTCTGTCAATGAAATAATCCTCTGAACAAGGTTGAGTTGGCCTGCTAAGTGCTGAAAAAACTGGAAACAAAGGAAAGTGCCAACAGAACAGTTTGAACTGGAAAATGTTTTTTAAATGTAATTTCTATAAGCTCACATGTTTTAAGTTTCGAGCTCTTAATAGCAGGACCAATTCCGTTAAAAATAAATAAATGTTATAGTCTAGCTCGCATGCTGCTCTATTTATTATTATTTTTCTACAAAAAAAGATTGCTGAGATGATGAGTGAGATAAAAAAGGTAGGAGGAATTAAGAAGATGAACAGATTACACAGCAAACAGAACAAACCTTGAATTCTTCTGAATTCCGATTAACAGTTGAACAAATAACTCCAGCTTTTGAAAGATCATGAAAATTCCTCAGCAAAACCTCACATTGTTTAAAACAAGAAATTCTACGTCCGAGACAAAATCTTGACAAAGACGACGCCATTTTCTAGACTCACTACATAAGTTCCCTGTACTTTCGTTCTTTGTTGTTGTCGTTGTCGCTCGTCAGGGGAAAGGAAACGATCACGATCTAAGACAATGTTTTGTCGCACCAATCACAGTATTTGAGATTTAAACAATGCCTATTGTCTTTTTAATCAATCAGGTTAGTTTTTTAAACGTCATGTAAAACCTAGGCTGTTCTGGATTTTTCAAATTTCTGAACTGAAGCACTGAATGAAATTGTGATAACGTTTTCTTCGCAGCTTTGGCAGCTGTGAGTTGCACTAAAACGTTCAATTTTACAAACTTTCAGGAAAGTTTTAAAAATGTGGAAGTTTACACCAAATGAGAGAAATTTTGTTTGATTACATTTGCATCTCTGATGCTGAGAAGACGAAATTTCTCATAATTCAAAGATTTGGAAAGAGTTGCTTTTTATTTTACGAAAATAGATACGAAACGAAAGCAAAATATCCACCAAAGTGACTTCGATTTAACAACTTCTTCTGAACGGTATTTGATCTTTTTGTCAGCATTTCTTTCATTTATCTCATATTTGGTTTAGTCTAGATTTCAGTTTTTATATCGAAAGTCACATGACTTTGACAGACATTTCTTGACGAATGAACACTACACTGAAGTAAAATTTTGACAAAAGGAATGATGAACAAATTTTTGCTTATTAAACTGAGCTACTGGCACACATGCCATTAGAAATACGGACACAATTTTTTGGAGAAGCAAGAAAAATTTGCCAAGCCGACACCGAATCTAAGTTGGTCTAATTTAATGATAAGAAGAGCTAAATTTTCAGACAAGAGAATTCATCCATTAAACAGTCTTTTTTCGTAAATATTATTCTTTGCTGTTTGAACAATTTCCAATCTAAAATAGGACGACGACGAATACAACACGTTTCAAGATAATCTTTGTTTAGCTCTGAATATTAGCAACAAAAGTATCGCTGAATTTATTGTTTTTTTTATATATATATTTTATCTCTACTTCGTCGCAAGCATCCGTGGATCGAACAGCAGTGTGCAATAGTGCAACCTTTTCTGAAAGCACATTATTAATCTTTGTTAGTCTACTTATTTTTTCAAGTTTAAGGCCTAGTCTACTTCGCTTTAAATTTAAAATTCACAAAACAATACCAAATGAAACCTTTCGAAGCAAATTAAGACTGTTCTAATTAAAGAGTTTATTTTATTTCGAATCTCGGCTAAATGAAAATAAATGACAATGCCATTTCTATTTTCTGTTTTGGATTTGTATCATTGTGTTTTGGCATCTTGCGAATGAAGAAAGAGAGAAATACAAAGACAAATGCATATAGCCACAGCAATGGCCTGCCAGCACAACATGATATTAAAATCTCGAAGCGCGAAGCGCAAATTGAGTGAGTAAAAGTATGAATGTCACCCCGGGCTTAATCAAATTAATGTTTACAGTTTCAAAAGAGGCTTTTTCCATAAATCTATTCGCATGACACGTGTAAAATATCAATAAAATGTTTTTCATAGATACACAAAACAATAAAATATAAAATCATAAAGCTAAATAGCAATATTTTCGGAATTCTTTCCATGTTCCAATGAAAATAACAAAATTAAAAAACAATTTTTGAATAAAGTAAAACAAGTTCGTTCATAAAAATGCTTCAATAATTTTCCAAGGTAAAATCACAAGGTAAAAGTATCTTCATGACCAGTTAACAAAAGAATGAATTCGGACAATTCCAAGCACACCACCTGAAGCCAACATAAAATGAGAACCAAAATTTGGATTCCATTGCAGCTGTGAAGAGAGAATAAATGATCAAAAAAAAGTTCTTGAGAGTTGAATTTCCAGCCAAACAGAAAACAAAAAAACAAAACCAACGAAACATATTGTGTTTAAAATGATGAAATAATGGAATTACCTGTGTTATTGCTCGTGTTTCATGTTCGTCAAAACGAGATTTTTGCATGTCTCTTGAAAAGCGAACACGAAGTATTTCTGAAGCAGATGTTAATGGACGATTTCTAAACTCAAACTAGAAAAAAGTAATTTCAAAAATATATGCTTTCAGAATTAAAACAAACCAGATTAATCAATTGTTTAACTTCCCTGATAAATAGTTTTGCAACTACTGGTCCAAAAAGATGTTATGCTGTTTAATTGACTATGATTCGTTAAGTAATGAGCTGATTCGTAAAACGTTTATTTTCACGGATTAATAGCAGAATATATTAGATTTTGCGACATCATTTTTGATTCAAAGACAAAGCTGTCATGTCAAAAATTGATCGAAAAGACTGCTTCATTTCATTCTCAAATGTCATTTCAAAGAAATGGCCTAAAATTCTGGTCAACGTTTGGTCAATATAAAAGGCTATAATTTGATTTAAAAATTAATTGAAAGGAACGACGCAAAAAAAGATAAATTTAACAAAATGCTATGGCTAATATTTCGCCCTGGCATACATGGCTTCTTCAGAGCAAAATGAAACTACAAAATTTACAAAAATTTGAATGGTAGGTGAAGATAAGTGATTGGTGGATATTAAAATATAAGCGAAGCAAAATATAATTTGATATCGCTGCTCTCCGAGCTTTCCGTGAAATTATGATTTTTCAGTATAAAAGACATTTTTAGGTCAATTCTATCATGCAATCTAAATTTATGAAAATTGCATTCGAATTTTCACGTTGTCAATTTATATGAAACTAGGTTACAAATAAAGAACTGTTTGCATTCTGTTTGATTTTCAAATGAATTTATTCAAAAATATTCTGATATTCAACAGCAAGTGATTGTTGAATAGACTAACCAGAGAATTGAGTCAAAAACACTTTCCCATATAAAGAAAGAGCAAAAGAAATAGCTTTATTTAATGTCAAAGGTTCTTCGTAGGTTAGGCCTTTGTCAATTTCTTCTTGCAAATTTGAAAAGTACAACTTTGTGATGCCCCATGAGAACAAAAGTTTTTACAAGTTTATTCTTTAAACTTAAAATTTGATTATGTTCTATGTCGTACTCGTAGTCGTACTCGTTGTGGATCGAAAACTTCATAAATTATTGTAAAATGCAGTTCCGTTACTGGCTCTATATAATTGATTGTCTGAAAGCAAATATCACTTACTTCGTAGTGAGACAAATGTTCTGAACTAAATTTTTGATAATTTGAATTTACTCATTAAAATATTAAACAATTAAAATATGTTTCCCAACTGTAATTTAACAAAAGTTGTTGATATAATTACTATCTTATATGATATGACATAATACCAATTTACTTTTAACATCGGCAGTATCAGAAAGAAAAAATGTTCACAAGACAAAAATGATGGAAAACAACTTACGAAGTTAAAATCTTTGAAAGTATACTTTTGATTGTAAATAGCATTTCTGAGACCACGTGCTTCTTTTTCAATGATATTCAAGCCAATGTGATTGGTTGATCTATCATCGCAATTCAAAGTTTCTTCATGACAATTGGCCAGTTCATTTGAATATTTTTCATTCGCATTCATCGACGGCATTTCAAGCTTTTCCTTTTGCTCGTGTGACGATAATGAATATGCAACGTTGTAAATAGGCTGAAATTATTATATTTTACATGATTACATAACTAAAGTTTTTTTACCTTCCAAAAAATATGACAAATTCTGTTTGGCACAATATTTACCGGGTGTCCCAAAAAAGGCTACGGATTCGATTGAGTATAAGGATGAAAATATTACCTAAAATGCTACGATATGTATTCGATGTTACTCGTTGATTATTTACTTAATCAAAAATACATTGTTTGACATATTTGGTGCCTTGTAACTTGAGATATTACTTTTCAAAGTTAAAATTGTGCATCACCCTCAACCCAGAGCTTTTACCGAATAGCCTATCAAAAGTCTGTTATTTTGAGGAATCGCCTTAATCCTGACTTCAAACAAGCAAGATTGAAGCCTACAAGCTGTTTAACAGCCTACAAGCTGTTTAACAATGGGCATCGAGATTTTTGCCATATTCAATAGAAAAACGAAAAAATGAAAATTGAATGTATGGTTAAAATCTTATGGTTAAACTTGACGTTGAGGATAAGTTATGATGAACTGCAACAATCAACACAACACAGTATAGGAAATGGCAATTCTTACAAACTTTCAACAGCTTTGTTCAGTAAAAATATTATTTTCCAATATGACAAACATCAAACGAACATCAAAATCCCCCCAAATCAATTGCGTTCCTTTGGGCTATTCTGCAAAAGCTCTGGTTTCAGGGTGATGCACAATTTCAACTTCGTAAATTAATATCTCAAGTTACAAGGCACCAAAAATGTGAAATGAGGTATTCTTGATTAAGTTAACAATCAATGAGTTAACAACAGCAAAAACGTTTCGTAGAATTTTAGGTAATATTTGCATTTTATCAAATCCGTAGCCTTTTTTTGGGACACCCGGTATAAGAAACGAGAAATAACAATAACATTAATATATATTTAAAGCTGAAGCAGGTTACAAAGTGGGTAAGCAGTGAAGCAAAGAGTTCAAGTACTTGGTGAATAAACTGCGTGACAAAGGTGATTAAACAGTGAAGCAGTGATGCAAAGAGTTCAAGTACTTGGTGAATAAACTGCGTGACAAAAGTGGGTAAACAGTGAGGCAAAGAGTTCAAGTACTTGGGGAATAAACTGCGTGACAAAAGTGGGTAAACAGTGAGGCAAAGAGTTCAAGTACTTGGGGAATACACTGCGTGCTAAAAATGGGTTTGTAAACAGCGAAGCAGTGATGCAAAGAGTTTAAGTACTTGGGGAAATACACTGCATGATAAAAAGAGGAAGTGAGTAAGCAGAAAAGCAAAGAGTAAGGCAGTGTGGATGAAATTGAGAAGTGTAAGAACGGAACTGCGGGGGAGAGAGAAAACGAGAACATAACTTTCGCAGTTCGCTCCATAATTCCTTCACAGTTTCCTTCGGACCCTTCACTCACTATTATTTTTATTTTGATTTGTTATTAAAATTATTTTCGTTACTATTTTTTATTACTTATTCCTGGTCTCCCCGCGGTTAGGCCAGTAATGTGGTATGCATACGTATGGTTCTGAAACGTGGACGCTAAGACAGAAGTGCACGGATTATCTTGAAAGAGCGCAGATAAGAATGTTGGTATGGTTATTACAAATATCTTTGAAAGAGCATGAAATGAGTGCAGACATAAAAGGCGGATGGTAGGAGTGTGCGAGATAAAGCAAAAGAAATAACCGCCCAATCAAGATGGTATAGTTATGTGGCACAATTAAGATGGTATAGTAATGTGGCACAATTAAGATGGTATAGTTATGTGGCACAATTAAGGTGGCATAGTTATGTGCCACAATTAAGATGGTATAGTTATGTGGCACAATTAAGATGGTATAGTTATGTGGCAAGAAGAGACAAAGAGAACGATGCAAGCAACTCTTTGGATATGGTTTGTAGATGGTAGAAGACCAAGAAGGGTAGAAAAGGATGTGGTTGAGTCTCTCTGGTAGACCAGCAAAGAGGCTTTCAACCAAACAGTTAGGAGAGGCAGGAGAGAGCGAAGAATCAGGCCAGCCACACTACGTGGGACGAATGACCTGGAGGAAGACTAATATATATCTTTAAAAATTAGAAAAGTAAAATAAATACACACGTTATCATCATAATCATCATACAAATTTAGCATACCACATTACTGGCCTAAAAAATCTGTATTCCGAAAATTGGCATAATTTTCAATTAAATAATGTTTTGATAATTTGCATCAAATGAATGCATCATACGTTCTCACCAATCGAACCGAATTTCTGTACTCTGATGATAATTGGCGTCCACAAGATCTAAAAATAACTTCTCCAGCACTGCAAGATGATACTATTCCATTCATCCATTCGCTGAATGAATAACCCTGAACAAACAAATAAATGAAAAAAAAATCAGTATTTTCTTTTCTGAAAATATTTGTTTTTGAATATTCTTTTAATCCAAACGATTTAATAGACAAACTTTAAATCTCCAAAAATATGCTATATTTTTAAAACTATTACTCCAAATGTCAATAAAGTATTTAAAGCGTTTTGTTAAATCCTACAAAGCTATATTTTCAAAGTTTCAATATCTCTCTTCCGCTCAAATCAATAACGCCAAAAAATAAAAGTAAAGAACTATGCTGTCTATTTTATCGGCCAGTTAAGACCAAATATTATCAATTAAACTTACGATAAGCCTAACTCGACATTCAATTAAATTCAGTTTTAGTTATGGTCGTGCTTCAGTTTTGCTTATATACCTTGCATTCTGCATTATGTACTGTAATCGATTCGCTTAAAAGATATGGAGTATTTTTGATAGTATGAAGCATCAAATTTACAAATCTCGTTCCAGAATCTCCCACCAGCACAAATCCGGCTTTTTGTACCATAAACAAACAACCTGTGGTTCCTTCAAGAATAACTGAGAGAAAAAAAACAAATAATTATAAATATTAACGATAATAATGAGCCCATTATTATCGTTAATATTTATAATTAAAAAAAAACAAAGTCCATTTAATTGTTTAAAAACATTTCAGAATGTTTGAAGAACAAAAAATTAAAACATATTTACAAACAATATGAGGTTAATAAACTTCAACAGAATTATCTCAAATAGTTTCCATTCAAACTGTTTCCCTGTAATATTGTCTCTGCACTGATACAAATAAAATCAAACATTTGTCCCTTAGCAAAAGTTAAAAAAAACCTAAATACCTTTCTTGGTAACTATGACAGGTAAACAATCTCGAGTTCGTAGATCATAAAGTTTCGTGGATTTGTCATAGCTTCCTGAGAAAAATAGAAACAAGCATTTGAAATAAAAAATGTCTATTCGATTGAAACAAATATTGATATGACAAATATTGACAAGTATGATGAATATGTTAATAATTATCAAATTTTCCTGAGACAAAAATGATATAACAAAGAATATAAACATAAATGTGTATCCTTGTTATTTATTGCATTTGTTCATTTAATTCATTTGTTCAGTTACTTATTCATTTATATACGTTTATATGGGTAATCGACATTTTTGCAAGAAATTTAATTCGAACAAACTATAAGAAAAAAGCAAATGCAAATTTACAAATTTACAAAAGAATTAAGGAATAAATTAAACAAACACAAACAAGAAATTAACCTGTTAAAATGAAATTAGGGTCGTTCTGACACCATTGAATGCAAGTTGTATCAAAAGAATGTGCAAAGATTCTTCTTATGGGAAACAAATCTGTGAATGAAAACAAAAACTTTGCCATGATAGTCAGTGAGAGAAGAATATTTTTTTACCTAGGACAAAAACAGGTAGAAAAATAGAACAATCTTATGGAAACACAATAAGAAATGATGAGTCTGCAAAACTTACAATTTAATTTTTTCAATTTCAATTGCAGCAAAGAAGATTTGGTAGAAAGATCCCAAATGCCAAACGATCCTAAACAAAAAAAATTCAAAACATCCAATGTGATTCAGTTATTTCTTAAACATATTATCATAACTTGGATTAAATTTCCAGGCGAAAGTTAAAACCCAACAATTTAAATTTTGGTCGTATGTAATACAATAATTTAATACAATTTCAAGTCAACAAGGATTAACAATTCAACATTTAACAAGAATGATTAACAAGAACAATAAGATAAAGTACCATCGAAAAGTCCTGCTGCAATCTGACTGTGGCCTCGTTCTGGGTGCCAATCAAGACAACAGAGAGAAACTCGATTGGAAAGATCTTTCAAAGAAGACTTGCTTGTCGCCAGAGTAACTATTGGTTTGAGTTTAATAAAAGCTAAAATAAAACAAAAAATTCAGTTTTCATTTGTAGACTCTTGAGATCTGAATTTGGAAGTTTGTAACATTTTTGAAAAACTTAACAGTTGTAATTGTTAGCCGAATAAAGAAAAATATATAAATTTAAGCTAAAAAAACAACTTAAACAAAATATAAAGTTAAAAAAACAACTTAAACAAAAAATAAAGTTAAAAAATAAACATTACGAATAAAGCTAAAAAAACAACTTAAACAAAAAATAAAGTTAAAAAATAAACATTACGAATAAAGTTCATATAAAGTTCATATGACATGATGAAAAAAGTTCATAAATAAATATAAAATACCACTGTGGTGTTGTTCCTTTTGATTAGCTGTTTCGTTTTGGGCAGCTGTTTCATTTTGGGCAGCTGTTTCATTTTGGGCAGCTGTTTTGTTTTGGGCAGCTGTTTCATTTACTTTTTCAATGCAATCTTCTGGATAAGGAACACTAAAAACAGTTTAAAAAATTTGCGTAAGTAAAAACACAGTCACAATTTCGGAGTCAATCACAGTCATAATTAAAAATATATTTTGTGCTATGCTCCTTCTGCTTGTTAAACCTTGAATTAAAGAGAATCATCATATTTGTTCCCTTGATACAAAAAGAAAAACATTCACACATAGTTAATGGTATGGTACACATAGTTCAACATTAACACATAGTTAATGTTATGGTACACACAGTACACATAGCACATATAGTACATATAGGTAAACATTCACACATAGTTAATGGTATGGTACACATAGTACACATAGTTAAACATTCACATATAGTTAATGGTATGGTACACATCGTACACATAGTTAAACATTCACACATAGTTAATGGTATGGTACACATAGTACACATAGTTCAACATTCACACATAGTTAATGGTATGGTACACATAGTTTAACATTAACACATAGTTAATGTTATGGTACACACAGTACACATAGCACATATAGCACACATAGTTAAACATTCACACATAGTTAATGGTATGGTACACACAGTACACACAGCACATATAGTACATATAGGTAAACATTCACACATAGTTAATGGTATGGTACACATAGTACACATAGTTCAACATTCACACATAGTTAATGTTATGGTACACACAGTACACATAGCACATATAATACATATAGGTAAACATTCAAACATAGTTAATGGTATGGTACACATAGTTAAACATTCACACATAGCCTTGAAAGTCACATAGTACAAAACAACGACATCATACCACATAATCCTAATGAATCCATCCAAACACGCAACAGCAAGAATTCCAAGTCTTCGCATTGATGCTTCTCCGCAAGTCTTTGAGTAAATAAAAATTGATAAAATGCAAGCATGACAAAAAATTCTGGAAAAGGGAAGCCCTTGGCGATAAAATGATTATTTCATCACTTAAAATAATGTATTCTCCAACAACCTACCATACTATACTCAGTAATAACCATACTCAGTGATATTTCATGTTAGATTGAGTAAAATGAATTACATAGAATGGATACTTTATAATTGATATCCTTCCTTTGTTATTAATTTGTGAATTTCCAGGCAATACGATTCAAGAACTCAATCGATATGTAAAAAATAACGTTCACAAGAAAAAATGTTTGAAAAATTTGTCATACTGTCATTTCTGAAAACAAATTTAAATATGGCAACAAATCGAAAAAATCCTCGTTGACTTCTTAGCAATAGAACGATGACAATATTAAAGTTTTTATCTCTTAAAAAAGTTCATTTTCGTAAATTAATGATATCAAAATAATTTTAAATCTTTTAAATGTTTAATTCTTTGTTTAATTGTTCGGTTAATTGTTCGATTAATTGTTCGGTTAATTGTTCGATTAATTCTTCGTTTAATTCTTCATTTAATTCTCACTAAAATCTGTTGCCTACTTCGTGCTGAGACTAATTGCTTCTCACTAAGAAGAAAAAAAGAAAAACCTCTTGAGATCCAGATGGGCACCATTTCATGCAGACAATTGGTCCAAAATCAGCGACAATTCCCAGAACCATAGATGGTTGAACAACATCACTAAAAATCACTTGATCAAAATCAGACAAGCACTATTTCTGTTAAGTGTTACATCACTATGGCAATAATATATATGACAACAGCATAAAAAATTGACCATAACATCTTTGACAACAATATCTATGACAACAACATCTAGGACAACGATATCTATGACAACAATATATATTGATTGATATGTGTAATTGTTCAATTATGAAATAAGACTCATAATAATTGAGATAACAAAGCACAGCCATCATTTCTCTTCAAGCGATGTTTTCTATTGTTCATATTATGATCGTTTATTTTTGCTAAGATGAAACTGTTCAAACTAGAACTCCGGTTGTAGCAATATTCCTGATATCACCATGACGTAACTATTAACGTGATACCAAAGCATTAACTATGTATACCGGGTGTCCTAAAAAGGTAATAGCTTTGATCAAGGCTAGCGGTTCGAGTTTTACTCAAATTCATTGGGAAAAATTCTAAAAGCAGTTTTTGGTACTCAACTTTAATTATTGTTAATATTTGTGCATCGAGAGCAGAGATACTAATTCTGAAAATTCAAATTTGCCTCCAACCTCGAACCAGAGGTCTAGATTTTGGTGCAAACTGCGTCTTTGGATCTCTTAAATCACAGCGTTTTACGAAATAAATTTAAGGGTGCTTGGAAACAAACTCGGCTGAAACCGCAATTTTAGCTTTCAAAACATTTAGTCAAGGACAACTAATTTTCAAGAATCTTTTCAGAATCATTGTTCAGAAATGTTTTCAAAAACAAAGTATGTTGTCTGGAACACCACCGTGATTCAGAAAATCCTACAACACGATCCTTTAAGGGCGTAGGAAAAGAGACAAATTTAAATTTTAAATGTAACTATCTCAATTCTTAAAAAATAAATATCAACAAACCAGATTTTTATTTTTAAGTCGACCATAGAGGATTACTTAAAAAATATGGATTTGAGCTTAAACATGTTACCATAGTTTTGGAACACCTAGTATGTATATTTATATATATATTACGTTAATTAAAACATTTCAAAGTAATAAATACCCTTTATGAACTGTTTTTTTAATTCTCCATAACTGAATCAAAACCTTTTGCGAACAAACTGAATTTACGCTGGTAACCTATCGATAAAAAAATTAAAAATTAAGACATCAAATAATAAAGTTTGCACTATCCCCCAACTAGAGTGGCAGGGATAGCATTAAAAGATTGAAAAGATCTTGATTCCATAATGGTCCCCTGAGAGGTGGTGGATTGACAAAAAGAAGAATTAAAAAGTAATTTGAAAAAACAGGAACAGAAGATTAAAAACCAAATAATTAAATCTATTGCGTTGTTTGTCAAATTGAGGCATTATCAGTTTAAAGTTTACTTCTGTCTTTATAAAGCCTGACGACCCTTAACGATTCCTTAGATCTGTCAATCAAAGATTTTGACTGCTTTTGAAGCATTTTACTGCTGCGGCTGTACTTTAACAAAAGTTTCTAAACGATCTCCAAGTTCTGCAAAATAGGACATTAATACCCACAGCTTTAAAAATCCCAAAATTTCAGCGTAACAACCAAAAACTTCCTTTAAATAACTAGCCATACAAAAAAATTAAAATATTTATAAAGTTGAAGTTTCTGAATTATCTTGCTGCTTACTAATTGTTATTTGTTTTTGTAGTAATTGCTTGCTGTTATTTAATCAAAACTTATAATTTAATATTTTTTTCTATATATACAAACAACGTCTTTTATTTCATTTAGCTTGAAAATGATGTTAAGATGACATCGGAACGTCGCTCATTATTATCGTTAATATTTATAATTAAATGTAAAAAATAATATTCTTATTATAAAAATGATTGTTATTATATTATTTACCAATTAATTAGTATTATTATTTATAAGACCTTTTTACAAAATAGTATTCTCGAGTAAAGAAGTTACATATTATGTAACCATGGTTGGATATAGGAAATATTTTGACTAGTACAGAGTGATTATGGTTTGGGGGCTATAGCACCCAATTATTTTTACACAACCACGCCTTTCAGATTTGCTTAAAAAATCTCTTTAGAAATTAATTTCTGGGAGTGCCCACTTTAAAAGGTAAGTGCCACTGACCCTCGCCTTTATACACGAGCCCCTAGCAACTCATTTAGTAAGCCTAAACTGACTCCAAATCTCTAGAATCCTTCTGAATGTCACTTATAAGAAATATAGAACACCAACTTTTCCTTTTAAACCTTTGTTTGTATAAATTTACAAAAATTCAATTATTTTCAAACTCAAATAAGTAGGAAGAGATTTTTTAAAAATTAAAATATTTACATTTCCTTCAAGACAAATTCGTTCACAAAATTTTAGATTCTTACTTGGTTATTGTAATCAGTCGCGGCACCAGGATATCCCCAAGGAAGGGGCTATGTTTTCCATCATGGAGGGCTAGACGAGTGGAGCAATTGAAATGTATGGGGGTTATGGAGTATTACCCGCAAACATTTTGGGGACCACGATTGGCTTTAAACGACTCAAAATATTATTTACATCGACGACCTTCCAGGTAGGCCAATCATCTAAGTGATAGAAGATATAAAATTCTTTAGCAAAACTCTTAAGTTTACGATTGCTGTAAGGGCTTCAAGACCTGTTTTGAGCTTCTATATTACATTAATAAAACAAAGAGAAAAGAAAAAAATAAGCCGAACGCAAGGTCAAAGGCAACCCAAAGGCTCCTTTTTCATTTGCTGCTACCCATAACGGTAGGGGAGGGCGCTGCGGGGGAGGGCGCCACTCCTTTCCCTGGTTTGATAACCACTTTCCCCAGCTGAGCTGATACTCATTCACCGACCTCATTAGCTAGTCCAGAAAGCCGAGAGGTGAGCTAGTCCAGTCAAACACTCAGAAGATTGCCCATCCTGGTGTTGACCCAACTCATCGGTGATCTGACGAGAACCGTGTTAATCCACTTGGCTACTCACTCTATAAACTCATGCTATATTGGCTGTCATGGCATAGTTTCGATTCTTATTAGTAGCAAAAGATTTGATGAGAAACCATTTAAATTTAAGATATCTACCTTTGACGGGGATCGTAGCCCCTCCTGCTTCCTCTAGCACAACTATACCAGTAGCTTTGTGAACAAGTGACATGTAATCACACAAGAACAAAGTTGGCTATAATAGTTTACCTCATTTCAAGAAGGCGAATGATACAGCCAGTATATTCTAGAAAAATCTCAATCAATAGTGAATATTTCTCACCAGTGCCATCACCCTCGTTGTCGATTTGATTAAGATATGGAGAGTGCGAAGAAGACTTCGCTGTTCGACAAAGAGGTTGACTACCGCACAAAGGCCAAGGAGACTGTTGTATGTGCATAAAATTGTAAACTAAGATACTTAAACATACATTTGAACATACACATACATAAATTGTTATCGCTAGGAAAATAATTACATATTGATTCTATTCTAGTATT
>JAYJMH010045128.1:0-14450 GCA_036873815.1 Phacellophora camtschatica
CCCTGCTGGAAACAAGTCATCTCGAGACTTTCGCGGGCTAGGCACGTTAAATACGATAACTCACTCACTCACTCAAGAAAATCATCCCACATTCCACCAGGGTATAAACTAAATGGTATAAACAAAGCCCATGACTACAACTGACGTTTCTACCCCCACCTTCCAGAGTTTATGTAATGCTGGGGAAATTCCATCAAACCTGAGTAAGATCCCTCATTTCATCTCACTAAACCGGGCTGGCCTGGTCTGCCATGTAAACGCAAGATATAAAAAACAAAGGATTCTACTGAAAGGTAGGATCTTACTTTTCATTGCCTGGATGAGGGAATGATTTTACTTTTTGAACAGACCATCTTATAACATGTTAAATTGTTACCATGTGAAAAAGTCATACTGAGAGCACTATCTGTTTTTCACCGAAACCATCAAGAAAACGAGTTTTTCATTGGTAATTTTAAAATATATTTGCAAAAAAACCAAAAAGGTCTGAGATGAGCAGGCTGGCAGAAATGGTACCAATACGACATAGTTTAATAATTTATAAAGTTTAAACGCCTTCAGCCATCTGAATGTTTGTTTTTAACTTTAAATTTCTGATTTGAACAATTAAAGTACGAAGCGAACATCGCGTTTGTTTGAGGCTGAACAAAATACAAAGGCCAGTTCATTGCCGTTCATACCAAGCAAATAGTACAAAACTCAAGCATTTCTTAGCTAAATTATGGAACAATTATACATGAAATGCTAAGCTGCACCAGAAATGCTTATGTAAACAACAATTTTCAATTTTGCTGAACTGTGAAGATAAATTTCTCATCATTTTTTCGTCCAAATTTAAAAATATTTGCTTTAGATACAAAGATTCCCAAACTTTTGAAAGTTAATGTTTGCCATTTATTAATATCTTTTCTGATCTGGATCACTGAGAAAAAAGTGAATGAGCTTAGATTTAGAAGTTTTGCTTGTTACATTTAATATTAGAGACTTAGATTGATACGATTTTTTTGATCTACAGATTTCATTGGCTTCCATTGGGTATGGTGATATTAGTCCAAATACAGCAATTGCTAAAGTTCTGATCTGTGTGATTGCAGTTTTTGGTACTGCTTTCTTTGCTATGCCTGCTGTAAGTATCGTATTGTTTATCCGTTGAAGTAGGTGTTTAAAATGTCATGTTTTGTGACACATTGATCAAGTGGATATTAAGCATGAACAATAATCTTGTGTGCGTGTTGTACATTGATTCCAATAAAAACAAGCAAATTGAGTAATACAAATTGTACTTTGAACATAGTATAGACTTTTTCACGACGTTTCGGGTTTAACCGGTTATTGACTTGATAACCGGTTAAACTCGAATTGTCCTGAAAAATTCCATACCATGTTCAAAGTACAATTTGTATTACTCTATTTGTTTGGATATTTATGCTTACATAGTTTTATTTTTCTTATTTTGCAAGAATGAGCACATTTACGGCTTGCTTTTCTTTGACTTGGAAACATACTCAGGGGGGGGGGGGGGGAATTCCTAATTATCAATAACAAAATTTCAGATCAATTATAAACTTGTACGTAGTTTCAGGAGTGTCCGCAGAAGGTGTCTAAGACTTATTAAATTTTTTATGTAGAGGTTTTTGTGTAGAGGATTTCTGAAAACTATTAAAATTATTGTTTTTACGAATGACGCCAATTCAGACCGTTTTCATGGGTGTTTATAAAGGGCGGGTGTCTAAAATAAGACCATGCTATTATAATTATCTAACGCCCAATCTTGTAGCTAGTTCTAAGGGGCGTCCGCAAATGAGAAAATAAGGGCATCTGAGAACTACCAAAACGTATTCAGTATATTTCATAACATTGATCATCATCGAGTCGGGTGCTGCCGAACATTATTCACGGTTTCTCTCCATCTTTCACGGTTGCTCATCAGTGTTAGTAGATAGTTTCGATGGTATCCAGTATCTTGATCTTGGTGGTCTATATTAGATTTAAATGATAAAATCATCATCAATTTATTCATATTTATTCTATGCGACCAAAAAGGCTGATTCCTGAATAGCCAACATAACAACAGCGATAGCATACTTTGTGGACCAAAAAAGGTTCTCCTGTGTGACGGGCCACTCTGTAAAGTATGCTCGCCAATGTGCCGCAAAAACAACCAGAAAAATTGGTGAAAGATCAACACAGGCCCAGGGACATCACCCACCCTTCTGCATCAACTCTGTGGTGTGGCATCCTCTTGATCTACGACCATGTTTTGGTTCCCACGAAATGGATTACTTTTGAAGGAGTATTTGTTTAAATCACATACATTACTTCTGCTGTTTAAATCACATACATTACTTCTGCCGAACACTTTATTACCATCATTATCTTTTTTGCTTATCAGTTTGTCTCTTTTATTCAGCGGTTTGAGACAATGTGGATATTTGTATTTGAAATTTTCTGATTTTTTTCAGATGTTTTTGTTTTCTTGAATATTTGAAGGCTTGTATCTTTATTATACAATTTAATTTGACAGAATATCGGGTGTCCCAAAAATATGGTAACATATTTGATTAAGGCTAGTGCTAAGGATATCGCTCAAATCCGTCAAAAATTATTTTTTAAGTAATCCTCTACAGTCAACTTAAAAATAACAATCTGGTTTGTTGACGTTAATCGTTTGAGAATTGAGATAGTAACACTTAAAGTTCAAATTTGTCTCCCACTCAAAACCAGAGGTTTTTATTTTGGCCTACGCTCTTAAAGGATTGTGTTGTAAGATTTTCGATTTTCTGAATCACGGTGGTGTTCAAGACAACATACTTTGTTTTTGAAAACACTCTCGAACAATGATTCCAAAAAGAATCTTGAAAGTCATTTGTCCATGATTAAATTTTTTGAAAACTAAAATTGCTGTTTCGTTTTTGGTTTTGTGTACACGCTTTTGCAGCAGCAGTTAGATGAATTTCAATTAGAATAATAGAATGCAACGGGGAGAGGGGTGATAAATCCAGAAGAGTGCCATTATACTATACAATTTTGCTTTACTCCTCGTTGTTTTTCAGGGCATCATAGGTTCAGGATTTGCCTTGCAAGTAGCTGAACACCAAAAAGAAAAACATATAAATCGTAAAAGAAGACCAGCAGCTCTTTTGATACAGGTGAATCTATTGATTTGATTTTTGATAGCTTTTGTTATGCTACTTGAAATGAATTTTTTACGAACATGAACAGTCAAATTTTTAAACCTAGAATTTGTTTGTATTATTAAAGACTCTCTGTTTCTGAAAGAAAACAGAATTACAAAATAAGATTTCTTGATGATCATATTTGTGCTGCTTGAGGTACCGAGTAGCCCAAAAACGTATTAGTTAAATCCAATAATTTTTTTCGATCGAATTAGAATAAATTCAATTAAACCTAAAACATTGGATTCTGCCGATTCTGCAGTCTATCTCATGAATTGTTATTAAAAATTTTTATGCAAACATGGCATAAAACTAAGTTAAATCAACGCATAAACAAAATTATCAAAACTAAAGCTCCTCCACAACAGTTCTGCAAACATGGCGTTTGTTTTTTCATAATTATATTGTTTATTTGATACAAAATTGAATGCACTGAGTGAACAATGTTTTTAACTTAGAGCTTTTGGAGGCGATATGCGGGTGACCATGATTTGCATGCCACGTGGTTGCGGCACATGATTGATAGAGAGTCACGTAGAATCTCAAAACAAAGAATAATTAAAGCGCAAGATGTGTTGCAAGGGCATATACCATTGTCAGCAATAACAGGTATAGATTGTTTACAATAACGGATTTACCAGTAACTTTAGTAACATACAGGTCACTGTGCCCCTAATTTTTCCTGCTCTTGTGAGGGGCCCTATGTAATTTTTTTTATCTTGTTAGGGACCTCTCATTAAATATCTCGAGGGGGTGGAGGAGTTTCAAGACCCATCCCCCTTGTTCTCTTCCATCCCCCTTGCCATATTTAATGACCAGCCCCTTTGTTAATTATTTTAATTTTTTTATTTACTTGGTTACCGACCCCTTACGTTTTCTGTCAAACTATGCTTGCCATTCTTTCTTAGCATGGCTTGAAATTGCCTAATTTATTTGAGTGCTCTCTATTTCTTGGGAAAATTTTTAATGGGTAAGTTTATTTGATGATCAAAAATACTTATTTTTACGAGAAGAAACAAGGAAAAAGTTTCGTTTAAAGAAGTTATTTTTTGCGCAATGATTTCTGTTCAAATTCATTCTTTTTCTTAGGATTTTACACTCTTTCTTAAGGAACAACCTTTATAAGAAACGCCAGGCTGAGATCTGGGTCAAATTTTTTTGGTAGCTCAGAAGTTACTAGCGTTAAGTACAAAAATGTATGTTGGTGTTAATAACTTGACCTGAAATGCACTTCAAAAATGCTTTTAATGGTGGGGTATAGAAAGTTTCAGTTCAGGTAAATGCTACAAGATTTACTTTCCACAGCGGTAAATAAATATTCATGTTACCATAAAGTGATAATATGTACCTTTTATTATTTTTCTATAAGAAACCTAGCTTCAAATTCATCCTGGATTTGTTCTTATTTCTGGTTTGTTCTTTCGAAAAAAAACGTTTACTTAATATTACCTTACGGTTAACAATATTTATTTACCGTTGTGGAAGGTAAATCTGGAGAGAATTTACCTTTGTATTATTATTTCTCCGTGACAAACCCTTTTTTGTTTTGATGTTTTAGAAAGACTTAGTTCTGCCTTTTTCTTCCTTTAGGTTCAGCGAAACCGTCAATAATGAATGGAAATCGTTCACAACCGGTTCAATTACAAAAGTAAGTTTCTTTTTCTAGAACGTTACTATATGTTCCATTTCTTTTACTCATCAATTTTTAATAATATTTTCTGCCCGCAAAATGTTTTTTCTATACCATTTGAAAAATCTATGTGATGTGATGTGAATCTTACTGTGATATTAAAATAACTGAAAGTCTGTTTTGTGGCCTGCCTATTGTGCTACGTTTTTCTTGCCAGTTTCTTCATTCCTGGCGTGCAGAATGGTAATGATACGAACGAGACTAGAAATGAGGCCAAGGCTGACCGCTATTCCCACAACCTCTGAGATGATCCACTAACAAAGTTTCTTAACATTTGCAATCTATTTGTCTGAGGTATTGTTGATGAGCCAAGGCCTGTAGGAAGAAAGATTAGTAAATATTTTTAAATATAAAATCGTAATAAACATACCAGGGTTTCGCTGTTATTATTCCTTTATTTATTCTTTAGTTTTGCTTTCTTTGCGAGCTGAAAGGCAACTTAAATGTTGTGGGCCGCCATTTTCAATTTCACAGATCAGTCCCGCTCGGCTCTTCAGATTTGTTTGAAATTGAGGATGTCCTAATCTCTTTGAGCTAGCTTTCTTAAGAGCATAATTTAATTATTTTACTGTTAGTTCTGTAAACTGAATAGAAAATGAATTGAGATATTATAACATAGTTTCACGGTGGCTTGTACGTCACAAATATATACCGGGTGTCCGAAAATGTCTCTCTGCTTGATTATATTTAGCAGCGTAATAAAGAAAGATATAAATAAATGAGATTCATTGTGATTTGTTTGATTTATACAGTAACGTTAGAACTCTATGAGTTATGAACTTTAAAAAAGGAGATCTTGCATACAACAATATCAATAGGCCTAAGTATGCTAAAACAGCCAGACTTGGGGCTTCCTAAGTTGTAACCGGTCTCACATGCAGCATGTAAGCAAGATTACTTTGTGCCTTATGAAAGTCTTCAAAAACTCTCACGTTTGAAAGACCCATTGCAGTAAAAATATTGTAATGACTTTATTCATATTCAAAATATTAGTCTTATTGCAGTTTGAATTTTCTGCGAATTCGTTCTTGTGGGGGTCATAATTTAGCAATATTTCAACAGACCTCGAAAATGAAACGGCTAATATTCGAGTTTTAGGTTCGAGTGGCAAATTTATTATGGTTAAGGCGTTGAGTTTCTATTGAGCGGCATAAGGTTAAAAAATAAGTCCTGGAAATGGCTTGTCGTCGTGGTTCTACGACCAGGATTTCTAAATTTTTGCACCGTAAATATTGCAGCCATGAATTATAGAAATGGACACTGCTAAGCACAGTTATTAATTTTAGAATTCAGGATCGTGATACGACTACGACGCGAATAGGGAATTTTGCACTGGAAAATACGACCACCGTTTCTAGATTTCAGGGCTGCAAAATTTTACGACCATGATATTGCAAATCGACACAATAAATACGACGATGAATTCTAACATTCGGCATCTTATATCCTAGTCCACCGCGAATAGGGAATTGGGCACTGGGAAATACGACCATCGTTTCTATATTTCAGGGCTGCAGAATTTTACGACCATGATTTTGCAAATCGACACACTAAATACGACGATGAATTCTAAAATTTGGCATCTTGTATCCCAGTCCACCGCAAATAGGGAAATCGGCACTGCAAAATACGACGACTGGAAAAATTGTTATGAGCATTGGAACCTCATTATGAATTTGTTGAGATGAGTCTGCGCGCAGGCTACAGCGCACGCGCAAAGTCAACAACTTTTATGCGATACCGTAAGTCCTCGATTAAGCCCCCGGGGGCTTATTTTGCAAAAAATATTTGAGGGTGGGGGCTTATTCGAGGGGGGGGCTTATTTGAGGGTGGGGGCTTATTCTGTATCAGCCAAAAATGGTCAGTAAGATATGTTGTTTTCGTGGCGATATCTAAGTCCAAGTATGTTGAAAAAAACAAGAAGAAAGTCAGTCAAAAAATAGAATCAAAAGTATTTACTAAAATAACATCGAATCGAGTAACATCTGCTAAAATAACATCTGCTAAAATCGAATAACTCCCTGTGGGTGCTTATAGAGGGTGGGGGCTTATTTTGCAAAAAATATTTTATGGGGGGGGGCTTATTTAAGGGTGGGGGCTTAATCGAGGATTTACGGTAATCATTATTTATAATATGTTTATAATAAATTATTTAAAAATTTTCATTTAGTTTCCACTTTTTCCAGATTCTGCCAGTGATGCTGAAATGTCAATAAAATTTGATGAATCAAACATAAAAGCACATTTAAGATTTGGGTAAGTGCATTAGATTTAATTTTAAAATGCCATCATTTATTATTTTGTTATGAAACATAAATTTATACTTCAAAATATGATTTCAATCACATTTTAGGGATGATCGATTGACATATTGTTGAATCTAAAGCCTGGTTTCCTTATAGTCTCAGAATGTTGCATGCAGAGCTGTTCCCAAAAGATTAGGTGGGAGGGAGTATCACAACAAGTTTGCTCCAAGTAGGATTAGAAATTTGCTGATAAGTAGTAAGGTCAGCTTTGCTGACTGATTTGGCAGATGCGTTAAAATTGCTGAGTAAATACTGTTTACATTTCCAGGTTGTGTCAAACCCCCATGAGGCTGTCCCTGGTTGTAAGAATAGTTCTTGGAATTATTTTCTGCATGTTTTCTAAAATTTTGCATGCAGTGCTGTTTTCAATTTTCAGGTCCTATAAATCCTTGTGATACCCTGTGACATGGCAACCACTTTTTTGTTGTGACACTCTCCAACATATGCAAGCCAGGCTTCAATAATGTTTTCAATTATTTTCAGTTTTGCAAGATTTTATCTCAAGGATTATGCAAATGCCAAGGAATCATTTTTAAAAGTGCTCAATTCTGATGGTAAGTTTGTGTACTGTACAACTCAGTCGCAACTAACTACATACTGTACTATGCTATATTAAATTACCATATATGGTAATTACATATATTCACAATCATCAAACAAACTATGTTTTGTGCTATTTATTTGGTAAATTATGATACTAAATTGTTTGCAAAGAATTGGAGGCAAAAACCAGACTTTATGTTTAGCACACTTAGGCCTTTCAAACTTTTGTTCTCTTCAGATTGTGACTATTAGATAAATATATTATATATATATTTATTATCTGAGTTATATGATTATCTGAGTTCATTATATATATATATATATTATATATGATTTCATTTAAAATGTTATTGCTTCATGGTGTAATAAAAAATATTGTTTTGCATCAATCAAATTGTCATTTTAATTGAAATTCGTGAATTCTAAAATGTATTTATTTGTCTTTTAGCACAAAACAAAGAAGCATGTGAGTGGATAAAGAAATGTGATTCAGAAATGCCATGTGAGTCTCAATCACACATAAATATATTTGTGTACATCTGCAATTTAATCAAATATACTGTAAATTATGCATGTTTTGTGATTTGGTATGAGATAAAAATTATAAAATAAGACTTCATGAGATCAATTAAAGATATTAGTTTCCATGAACGTCCACAGTTATCTAAACTATAATAAAACACAAAACAAATAACACAATAATGTTACTAGATCCATGGCTATATGTTGTTGTAAATTTGTAAATTAGAATTGCTGAAGCTATTGAATCAAATGAACATCATTTTAAGGGAATTTTGTTGCTGCTACTTTTAGCACAGTTGACTGTTGTTAATAAAAGCATGATAAGCACAGTTCATTTCCAGTTCATTTCCAGTTCATTTTCCTAAAAAGAATTACTAATGTATTTTAATGAAACACACAATAATGAGAGAGCAAAAATGTAGCATTTGAAAATCCACTTTCAGAGTTTGCAACAAGGGACCATTTCAAGTGCCAATTTTTCTTTCAGGTTTAAAACACATTGATAAAAATACAGAGGATAAATGCCAAGCATCTGTCACACCAAAGCCTCTTGAAGAAGCAGTAAAAGTTACTCCATCAATAAAGTAAGTTATGAAGAAAATTAATGTTTAGAAGAAAATGAAATCTTAATTTAGACAGGCTTGTATTAGTAATTTTTTTATTTGGCCACATGTGTCATACAAAACAAAGAATTTGTTTCAATTAGGTTAATTGCAAATGTGCTTGGTAGCATGATTCTTTTTAGTTTGGGTCTACAGAAAGTGTTTGTAAGATTTTGAAACATTGACCATTTGTCCAGTCTAGTAATGATTATTTTTGTTTATGAGATGAAAAATGCACTAAAAATTAGGATTAAATACTATTTATGACAATGGAAACAAGAGATCTTCTCTGCAGTGCTTTGTTGTTGTTCTTGTGATATTCCGTTGATACCTTTTTCAGTTTTGCATTTCTCAAGGAACCTGTTTTGTTTATTTGCCCAAGGAAAATATAATGTAGCATTTTTAATCACAGATAACATTGCTTATATTTGTGATGTGAGTTTTTTGTTTTTTAAATGCAAAATAAATGTTGGCTGCACAGAAGTGCAATTTAACAATTGAGATTTTTTTCTGTGTACAAAGTAATTCATCGCTTGCAACTTTTTATTTGAATTTTTTTAATTCTTCAATATTTACTGTAGACATGATTGGTATCAGACAGAGATGCATGTTGTACTTTCACTAATGATAAAGAAATGTGACAAGAAAAACGTTACTGTTGAATTTGGTAAACAAAATGTTAGTTTCAAAATGTTTTTATTTATGAGATTTTAGATTTGTGATGTACTTGTAAAAAATAGGGACAAAGTAAATGATTTAGTAATAAAGATGAACTTTTATGAAATATTAAATAGAAAACAAACCTAACATTTAAATTTGGTAAATTTAGTACCATACGTCATTTATTCCAGATTTTAGTTGCTCAATATTTATTTTTACCAACTGTGTTTTAGTCATACTTTCTTGATTTGGATGCTCGCTTTTGTTTCCTTTGAACACTTTGAGTGGAATTAGACTCAATGCATAATTTCTCTGTGCTTCCGCTCTTTGATATCGCTTCAGTCAATGTAGTGGAGGAATATAATGTGGAGGAGCAAACTAACGACTTTCGCAATGAGTCTAGACTGGAATTTGTGATTAAAAGACAAATTCAATTAAATCTGGGAACTTTTTTTTCGATTTTATTTTTCTCTTATTGTTGATTTATTTGTACCATTATGCATTTGGATGTTGAATTCACAAATGTTTAACCTCAGTTAAATATATTGAACCCATCTTAATGCCAATGTCTAGCATTTTAAAGGTAGAGCATTGGAAAAATACTAATTGAGTGTTTTCAAATTTTCTTGCGAGAAAAGTAAATTTTGACTTTCACATTGAACTCGTTTGACTTTTATCTGAAGGTTGACATCAACATCAAATTATCAAATGAGCGTGACTTTACATGGGACCTAGAATTGGCACACCCAATAGTTCCAGAAAAAAGCATCACACTTGTTTTGTCAACAAAGGTATGTGGTAATATTAAATTAAACTAGTTTCAACCTTTCTATTTAAATACCATCCATTTGTTTTCAATAAGATTAGCTTGAAAGTGATGTTAAGATGACATCGAAACGTCGCTCTCAACAATTAACTTATTATCGCTAAGTTTCATTCTAAAATTATATTATTACTATAGTATTTTGAAATTAATGAGTGTTTTGATTTTTATATTAGCTTTTTATTTTGTTTGTCCACTGTTGGGTGAAATGCACGATTCTTCTACTGAATAAACATTTTAAGACATGATATCATTTATTTCATTTTATTTCTCATGAAATTCTCGGATGCCTGAAAGTGTTGATCTGTAATTAACCTGTTTTTGCATCATCTTTCCGGTGTATCTGGTCTTCTACATAATGTTTCTTGTTTTTTTGTTACGTTTCCTTTCTCTCTCATGATGATAGGTAGGCCCTAATTATTTTTTCTAACTTATAGATTGAGATAAAGATGCAAAAGGTTGAAGGATTACGATGGTTATCTCTTGATAAAGAACACGAACCAGTTTTCACAAATTTTGATGCAAAAAGTAAATAAACCTTCTTTTTGCTCACTTTGTTTTTAATTTATTTGTCAGTGGTATAAAATATCACTGTAATGAAAGTAATGAAATATCATTATTAAATAAAATAAAATAAATTATGTTAGTTAGATTATATATTTTTCAGTGACTATCCGTTGCTGACGTATTTCAAGGTAAACTTATACCTTTATTCAGGAGTGGAGCCAATTGGGGTGGAGGCAGGGGGCACCACTGCTTTTTTGTCGTCTTAGTCAGGCATTTTTTAGTGTTTTTGCAGCCCAATCAGCCATATCTCTCTCTGAAAAAACTTTTTGCCCCCCTCCAACTCCGAGCCGAGCTCCGCTGGGACTAATAACTTGTTAAATATATTTTATATCTTTGCTAATTGTTTCATGTATATATTTATTCATACTTATCTATTTATTTATTTATTTTTATGCAAAAACAGCACTTTTCTTTTCCAGTAAGTTGTGTATTACGGGAACTCTAATCGGTGCCATTTGTTCGTTTTTCGAATTTAGATTTGAATCCAGGAGATTCAACAGGACATCAATATCCATCATCATCGAAAAAAATTCACGACTGGGATAAATTGGCAGTAAACTTAGAGAAAGACGAAAGCGAGGAGAAGAAAGAAGGTGACCAAGCTTTGAATGACCTTTTTCAAAAAATTTATGCCAATGCTGACGATGATACCAAGAGAGCAATGAACAAAAGTTTTCAAGAATCAGGAGGTACTGTTTTGAGCACAAATTGGAAAGACATTGGAAAAAAGAAAGTTGAATGCAAACCCCCTGATGGCATGGAATACAAAAAATATGAAATTTGAAAATGACGACGTTTTGACAATTTACCAGCACAAGGTTTGTGTAATGATTGACGGGTGTTGATTATTATCTGCCAATCAATGAGAGATGCTAATTTTGTGATATTGACATTATGTTATGTTTCTAAATATATTGTTTATTGTACATGGCACAAAGAATAAAAGACGAAAGCACAATTTACTTTTTAATATGTTGTCTTTATGAGACTGATAATATTGTTTTCAACATTTTGTTTATTTGTTTGTTTTTCATATTTGCATATTACATCAAAAATAACAAAAAATGCAAGCACTTGTATCCATTACATTTCATTCAAAACGCGCATTTGCATATTAATTAATGTTGCTCATCTTTTTTATCACCTTTCTTGGCGCTATTACCTAAATAATGTAAATGTCATAATGATAACCCTTTTTTTATTTCTTCTGTATCACCACGTATTGTTTTTCTCAAACTTTCTATTATTATTAGTCCTCTGCATCTCTTAATAATCTAATAACACCACCAAGGGTTGTATGAAGATTGTGATCTGGTCAGTGGGCCTAGAATTTTGTTTTGTATAAAATAAAAACTCATAATTAATTAAACGTTACCTAAACCGTTGATTTGTTGTTTTCTTTGCCTTTTTCGCCTTCTTCTTGGATTAATTTGGCTTTTCCCGTTTGAACATGAAGTTAATTTGACACCAGAACGAAATTTTAGGCCTACTGAACCAGATCATAGTCTTCATACAGCTCTTGATAATACCACATAATTTTGATAAGTTTAGCATTTTTAAGTGGAAACTTGCATTTCAAATGAAAGGCATTTGTATTTTCAGAACCAAAATGATGAAGAATTTGCATGCCATTTAGTTGGCATAGGCTAAGGATTATCATGTTATAAGGCAAATGTTTGTGATTTTGTTTGGTGTTAGTTGCAAAATTAAGCTATGTTCACAGTATGACTGCAATGAAAACTATTCAACATATGTATAACATAATTCCATGAGTGTCAGTGGTGGATCTTTTGCATTGGTCATTAAATGTCATATTTTACAATAAATGTAATGATCAGTGGTCAGTTTGGTCACAAAAGATCAACAGGGTGGTGCTAAATGTATTACCACAAAACAAAAACCATTAAAAGATTATTTTTTTAAATACATCTCCATTAGAGTATCCATTCATCTATTTTTAAATGCTATATTTCAAATATAGCTAATATAAAACAGACATTATGGGAATTTAATAGTAAATTTAGCTTTTAGCTATTATCAGAATTTTCCAACTATGAAAGAGATCCTAATAATAATAATTTTAAGATTGAAGTGACTTAACAAGATTCCATTTCTTCAACATCACGAGACATATAGCAAATTTAGCATAAAGCATATAGCAAATCTTTTACTGTTGAGGGCTCGAAGACGTCCATGAAAAAAAGGAAGAGACCATAACTGTAGCTATTTGGTTTCAAGGTCATAATTGTCATTTTTCTCATGGAAAATTCTAAGATGAAAGGTGGATAATTGTTTTTAGGTTACCGCGAGAATTTGCTTTTTTTGGTTTGACGGTTTTTTCTTCTCCGATAACGAATGATTTTGAAAATCTTGATAAAATTTCCATTTGTGTGTAGAGGGAATATGGTGTATCTAATTTATGGTCCTCATGTCGTATTTTAGTTGCAAAATGCTTCTAATTTACAGCAAAGTTCCTGTTTTGTACGTGTATGAGTTCATGATTTAATTTTTATTTCATGCCAACTTTCTTCTGTGTTTGTTGTTGTTGTGGCACAGGCCCAACGTTTTGGTAGGCTAATTTTAAATAGATTTTGAAGATCTGTTCCAACTTTTTTGGCTACTCTTAAAAATCTACGTTCTCTGTTCCTGAAGATTTTCTACTGAATTCTCCAATTAATACTTTTTTCCTAATTTCTGTTTTTACTTTCAACAATCTACATAAAACATGTTAATTTTTCTGATTTAAGTCTCAAATTAACATCAAATGTCTTTACACTCTTTTTTTATAAGAACCAAATATTTTTTCCAAGACTCGATGTTCTTAAATTTTTAGGAATTTGTGGCTCAAAATGTTCTTAACCTGCTCTTATTTTTGCATAGATGTTTCTTCTGTAATTTTATCCTAATTGACACGTGACCATAATTTGGCTTTACTTAAGCAATTCACAAGAAACATCTATGTTTAGTATTACTCCTGTTTTTATAGTAAGTAATTTGTACGGTAGTCACCGAAAATAATTTCATAATACAATATTGAATTTTCGGAAATCTTGGATGTGTGGCTAAGCATGTTCTTAATTTTTTCTTATTTTTTTTTTAACAATTCAAACCTTGATGTTCTTATAAAGTGAGTTTTTATAATTATTATAATTTATAATTAAAAAGAGTACACTGAATGTGTTTTTGATTGACTTTTCTGGTGATAATTTTGTTAACTGGATATATTTACTCTTGAATCTCAACAAAACTAAATCGGTGCTATACACTTCTCATCTATCTGGCTCACAAATTCATCACAAATCCTTGTTTTCCATGACATTACTTTGAGGGGCAAAGGCCTTTTGATCTTTTTATTTGTCAACTTGTGTTATATTGCATTCAGCAATACTTATATTGGCTAAGGCGGCACATTAGAGGAAGGGTTCCGAATTTGTTTTTGACACTCGATCTGCTTTTCTACAACAATCACTACTTTTTACTACAATCATCCCAAGTACCTACTCTCGAGTACCGAATAAACGGGGGGGGGGGGGGGGGTGGGTTTTTATTAAAAAATACAGA
>JAYJMH010045139.1:0-14449 GCA_036873815.1 Phacellophora camtschatica
TAATTTTTTTAAATTTTAGAATGATTAGTTCTGTTTTCTATAAAATGCCTTTTATTGCCAAAAGATCACTCAAGATTCTTCAAAAATACGAAGTACTGCTTCAAAACATCTCAGGGATATGATCAGAGATGCTTCTGGTGACTCAGAAATCAATTTTGAAAGGAAGATCTGTGTTGTTTTTCCATCCAGTGATGATCATAATCATCCCATTAGCCAGGTAAGCAGATTTGTTTTGTTGCTTGCAATCTTGAAGATGGTAGTGTTTTTTGGTAAGAAGCCACACCTGAAAAATGGGAAAAACCTGAAAATATTTTCTTAATATGACAAAATTGTAAAAGACAAATAGATATGACAACATTTGAGAAATGGGACCCCTTTTTAATTTAATTTATCCCATAGATTTTAAAAAACTGTGTGCCCAACTTTTGTTTCTTAAATGTACACCCAATGCTTTGGTTTGAGGTTGGAGGCAAATTTGAAATTGAGATTCCTATTCCGACTCTTGATGTACCCATTTCAATAAACAAGGCATTTATATTCAAGTTAATTATCAAAGTTACTTAAAGGATTTTGAATTAACTATCAAATTGTGACTATCAAATGCACATGTTGATTATCAAATAGTGATGATTTGCTCGAATTATCCATATGACTTCACTAAAACCTTTATAGGATTTTTCAATCCACTCAAGGCAATTGACTGAAATTGGTTTACATTATATATAGGGAAATGCTTTTCATCAAAAAGTAGATGCTCGCATCATTGCTGAGATATATCGCTTGGTAGAGGATGGTGTTAGGAATGTTTGCGAGATGAAGAGACATCTGAAATCCTATACGCAAAATTTTCTGTTCAAAGATCGCCCGTTTCAAAGCCCCTTGAATCGCCAGTTTTACCCTCGTAAAGTTGACATTCAAAATCATATGTACAAAGCTTCCATAAAGTTACGCTTCTCGAAGATGGATCAAGAAAACGTTGAAGCACAAATCAAACAATGGCAATTGCAAGATCCTTCAGCAAGTTACCATTTACGGCTGTATGAGCTTGACAACAAAAGCAGTAAGAGCAAAAAATCCTCTTTTGAATGCCAGTCCGTCCACGAGCACAGTGACATTGATGATGAAGATGATGAAAAGTCTGATGATTTAAGGCCAATCACAAGCAACACGATCAAGAGGTTCTTCTTTGCTTATCAATCTGGGTGGCAAAAGCTATTTCTGCAAAGATATGGTAATGACCTCTGCTTGCTGGATGCAACGTATCGTACTACGAAGTATTCACTGCCTCTTTTTTTCCTGGCTGTGAAAACAAATGTGAACTACATAGTCGTAGGCTCTTAAATCATACAAAATGAAACTACCGAATCAATTACTGAAGCATTGAATTTATTTAAGACGTGGAATCCTGAATGGAAACCGAAATGCTTCGTGACTGATTATTGTAACGAGGAAATCACTGCCCTGGAATCTGTTTTGACAGGTAAACAATTATTTAGCTTGCAGGCATGCATGCATACGTTTAGCAGGTATTACAACCTTCTTCTTTCTTATGCAGTAGCACAGTAAAATTTTGCTCTCTTTACAATAAACACTGCGTCTGTCTTTCTCCTTTCTTGATTTCTTGCACACAGTACATGGTAAGTTCACAGCAAACAGCAAAGTACACTGTTCTTGCCAGATATTCACAAATCTATTGTGTGATGTTTATTTTTATTTGGTTTTTACCCCTTAATTTTTCTGGTTTTATATGCCTTGTTGCTGGTCGACGTGTAAAACGTTTGGGCTCAATGTTTGAGCTTTGTGTATCTTGGAAAACCTGGTATATGTAGATTATTTGCAACATCATAGAAAGAATATTAGTATGGAAAACCTTTCTGACATTTTTCCCACATTATCAAAATAATGGCATCTTCATAACATAGAAGGCATATTTCACCACAATTTGTTCACATTGATTATTTTTATCGATTATTAATTCAGTGCAACATTTTTTAAAGCTATATAAGTCAGTAGCAACATAAACATGACATGTATGCACTTTTTTCAGACTGCAGAGTCTTAATATGTGACTTTCATCGCGAACAAGGATGGTTGAGGTGGTGTAACACTGCAGCAAATGGAGTAGCTTGCATCAAAGATAGTGTGTTGACACAGCTTCGAAAGATGGCTACTGCTTCTGATCAGAAAACGTTTACGGAATGTCTCAAAGTTTTCCAGTTGTCTGCATTGTGGAGCAAAAAGTCCAATGAGAAGCTTAGAGCGTGGTTTACCAGATACTGGTTGCCAGTTAAAGAGGTTAGCTTGGCATGTAATACTAAAATACTATAATTATAAATTTATCTAACTATTTTTTATTTCTCAATTTTCTATGTCGAAACACAAATTTTGTCCAGATTATAGTAATAATAATAATAAGAAGAATACTAATAATCACTGCAACCACCGAAGTTACTACATACAACTATAGGCTGAATACTTACACAATACGATTGTCATTAAAACGAATGAGTATCTTGGGAAAATACACACATAGGACACAACTAACGATATTTGGACAGTGTCGATTTGGACATAATTGTTGTGGTAATTGTTGTAATAGCCATGTTATCAATCATTTCAAGTGGACCTGTCTTTGTCGACCCTATCCTGCTCCCCACCAAAGCTACCTCTCATAGTCTCAAAATACGAAAGAGCCTCCACGATTCTGGGACCAGAGCACCGAATTTATTTTTAGAAGAATAGCAAGAATTTTTACATTTTTGATTGCTTACTGTTGCTTACATTTTTGATAAAACTGGGACACATCTTTTCGAAACCTGGTTTAAAACGTAATTTCACACCAATGAATTTATTGACATTAAATCATTTTAATTTTTTTAGCGATGGGCTTGGTGTTTCAGGAAGGAGCTTTTCCTTATTGGTGTGAATACAAACAGTGGAGTTGAACGCCAAAATGAGGCATTTAAATATGACCATCTGAAGCGGAACAGGAACAACACATTGAGTGGAATGCTGGGGGTCTTTGTAAAGGAGTTCTTGCCGGAGAGTTACAAGAGGTAGTATTTTCGTAAATCAATTTCAAATGATACCATACGAAGCAATGTTATGTATACAAGTACAGCTGTATACATGGAACAAATAATCTCTTCAAAGGTTTTCTTGATTTTATGTGTAATGCTACCTTGGTTTTTTAAACATTTTAAAAGACTAAAAGCGTCAAAGCATTCTTTTATAATACCCAAATAGTATTATCATCATTACTTTTTACTTTTCAGCTACGTGGAACTAAACACTAGCTACAGTTCTTTGTATAGGCGATACAGTGACAAGATTCCTAAATATTTACATGATCGCCCAAGATCCTTTGTGACCCATTGCATGAACAGGATCGAAAATGCATCTGATACGCGGAAAACTCTTGTCATAACTGCAGACATGCATGAGAAAATTTTCCAGCTTCAATCATCCACAGATAATAAAAGCTATGAGCTAAAATTTAACAGCTTGGGTGACAGACTGCACTGCACATGTCCAGATTTTTCCCGTACTTGGCTGCCATGCAAGCACTTTTTCTACATTTTCCGAAAATGGTGCCTTAGCATGGTGTCAACTACCATCATCATATACCAATAATCCTTTCTTCACCCTGGATAACGAAATGCTTCTTATATTCAACAGTCATGATTCTGCAGGAAAAGACAAAGCACAACTAGAAACAGAAATTATGGAACAGAGTGAAGTTGAGCTTAACAACAGAAATGGACAGGAGGAGGCTGGAGAAGAAATTGAAAGCAGCAAAAAAGAAGAAAGGAAGGAATCGGCCTTCAACTGCTCCTCCGTTGCAGAAACATACCGAACCCTTGCAAGAAGACTGATCTCAGCCACATACGATATGGATAGCTATGATCAGTTGAATTTTCTTAAGAACTATCTCCAGAAAGCATGCGATAAAGTTGAAGAAGTCCTCTTATGACAAAAGATGTGGAATTTCTGCAGCAAGAGAAGGACTTGTTGCAAAAGAAGTTCTCCGACAATTTTCACAGAAAAGAGGAAAAACAAAAGGAGAGCAAATTGAAGTGGAAATACCACCAATAAATTTTCGAAAATGCATCAAAAAAAGATCAATCGCCAAAGATACCAAATGGATCCAAAGACGTCATCATTCAGACGTCATCATTCAAAACGAAAGAACAGGGAAGCAACAAGTGATGAAATCATCTTAATAAGAAATAATCAAATGCTAACTGACAATGTAATTGACATTGCACAAAATATCTTAAATACACTGTTCTCAGATAATGGAGGCTTAGGAGATACCACTCTTGGACCACATTTGCAGTTCTCTGTCCAGAAGGGTAATTTTGTACAGATTCTTCATACCGGAGCTCTTCACTGGGTATGCATACCATCCATTGGCTGTGAACAAGGCTATATTAAGCTTTATGACAGTCTGTACCATGGGCGTATACCTCCGTATGTCACAAAACAGATATGCTCTATTGTCCATCACAAAGGTAAGGAACTTTGCATTGCAGTTGCTCCAGTCCAACAACAGACGAACAGGACCAACTGTGGTTTATTTGCCATTGCCAATGCAACATCACTTCTTTATGGACTTAATCCTGCCGAAGTTAGCTAAGATGAGAGTCAACTGAGACAGCATCTTTTTTTATGCCTACAAAACAGGGTGATTGTTCCTTTTCCAGTACTTGACACCAAACCACATCAAAAATGCACAAATGAAGTGTTCGCTTTTCCAGTTGAATGTGCCATTTGTTGTCTGCCAAACTTCAAAGAAGATGATAGCAATCCCATGCAGAATTTAGCAGAATGTTATGCCTGTCATAGGTTCTATCATTGTGGCTGTGCTATGATCCCCATTGATTTTTTCAATGGTGGCAGATTTTATGAATGCCAGGAGTGTAGCAGATAAGATGATGTTGAAATGGCGCCATGGATGTTCTATGTGAAAAACCTTCACATAGAACTCAATTTTTACTCTTTAAGGTATGCATATACTAAGAACATTTTGCTATTTTGAAAGGTTCTGTGTGAAAAATCTTCATGTAGAATTCAATTTTCAAGCTTTAAGGCATGCATATACTAAGACCATTTTGCAGTTTTGAAAGGTTCTGTGTGAAAAAACCTTTATGTAGAATTCAATTTTCAAGCTTTAAGGTATGCATATACTAAGAACATTTTGCAGTTTTGAAAGGTTCTGTGTGAAAAAACCTTCATGTAGAATTCAATGTTTATGCTTTAAGGTATGCATATACTAAGAACATTTTGCAGTTTTGAAAGGTTCTGTGTGAAAAAACTTTCATGTAGAATTTAATTTTCAAGCTTTAAGGTATGCATATACTAAGAACATTTTGCAGTTTTGAAAGGTTCTCTGTGAAAAAACCTTCAGGTAGAATTCAATGTTTACGCTTTAAGGTATGCATATACTAAGAACATTTTGCAGTTTTTAAAGGTTCTGTGTGAAAAAACTTTCATGTAGAATTCAATTTTTACGCTTTAAGGTATGCATATACCAAGAACATTTTGCAGTTTTGAAGGGTTCTGTGTGAAAAACCTTCAGGTAGAATTCAATTTTTAGGCCTACTGGTAGAGCTATCAAGAAAATCCAGTAGACTACCCCCAATTCTGGCCTAAATTTCTCATCAACATAAAGTCTATTGAGACAAATAATAGCAATGGGATTTTACATACCTTTATAACATTCTACTTCCCTTCTTCACTCTTCAGTCGGTGTGTGTGAAGTTACAAAAACACAAAATCTTTGCCGGCTTCCTCTCTTTGCAGTGCAGCGAATAGACTGCTGTGGCGAGCTACGCAGTTGCGACAATGAAGTCGTCAGTCGGAATTGTCGTCCTTTGGTCGTTGTGAGTAACAAAAATATGTGACGTCATGAAGGTCATTCTGAGGGATAGCATGAAGTGGGCACCCAGCAGTACAGATATTATTTCTTGTTATTTCCTGTCTCTTTAATTTTTGCAAATTTGATCTTTCATTATTTTAGAAGGCAATTAAACTGTCTACACGGTCCACACAATATTGGCATTTTCCAGGTTCTCTAGCTATATACCCTATCACTGTATATATAATATATCTGTTCATACGGTCCACATATATGTATGTATCTATCATTTGCCACAATATGAAATATTTACAAGTTTTATAATATAAAATTAGATACAATACAAAATATAAAATTTAAAATGAAAAGGGAAACACCTCTAGTTGCAGAGGCAGGGACAGCATTAAAAGGTCAAAATGACCTTAATTCCATAATTGTCCCCTTAGAATTGCTGGTACAACAAACGACAAAAGAGAAAAAAACTAAAACTTTGGTATAAAAAAGTTGTTTTCGGTATAAAACACGGTATATAAGGCCACACCATGATGGGGAGAGATGACGACGAGTCTTAATAGAGGACACATATGTCATTTTCCTCTTTTTGTATATTTTGGGAAAATTCTATTTGATCTTATGTTTGAATGTGTTGATGTTGTTTGTTGATTTCATCTCAGACGAAAGACTATTCCGTGTTTTGGGCCCTAGAAAACATTGGCATTTTTGTCCAGCATTACATTTGCGCAATGAAACATCCAATTTGAATTTGTACCTTTGTGTTGTTCGGCCCTGGTTGACTGGACGGAATATCTCAGCACTGTAGGCTGAGGTAGTTCCTTAGAAAAATTTAGTTTTGTTGACACAGACACAATGATCTGTCCTGTTCGTTGTTGGGAGCCAATTTATAGCCTTGAATTCTGTGACCCCAATATGTGCTGTATTTTTTTAATTGAGGTAAAATCAAATGCTTTTGTTTTGTGCCGTCTAGATTTGTTTTTGGATAGCCTCTTATTCAACCCTCTTAATCAAAATGAGGTTGAGTAAGAGCATTTAAAAGCAACCTGCGAAGGGGTTTGTCCAGGTAGTTTTGCTTCATGTACAGAAATGTTAGCTTATATTTATTTTTACAAACATCCTAGTTGCCATTGCCTCCTAAGAGAGATTTTGATCTAGGACACATACCAGATATGTGGCTGTTGAATGATGTTCAATCCTTACATCACCCCTTCTGATATCCAACATTTTTAAGTTCTTGCATTTTTTTCTTCCAGAGAGAAAATTGACGGACCCCACATGACAGATTACCATAATTTGAGTATTCCTTGCCAATGTTGATAGTAAATGATCGGTCCTGAAGGTGTTGACAGTAAATTTAAACAATGAAATGGCAGATTTACTAAAGCCAAGGTATGCCATTTGATCCAGAAAGATGTCATGGTCAATTGTATCAAATGTTTTTTGAAGATTAGTTAAGATCATGTCTGTAGACATCCCAGTTTCAAATCCTTGAAGGATCTTATCACTCAAGTAAGATATCTGTTGGGTGATGTGGATGAAGGTCAGATTGGTGTACATACAATATTTTCTTTTCATCGAGGTACTTTTGTGCTTGGCCATGGATGATTTTTTCAATAATTTTTGAGAGTTGTGAAAGCAAAGGGATTAGTCGATAGTTTTGGGATCATGTTTCGATAGTTTTTTAAAAAAGCAGTTTTAATTTTTCCTTGTTTGCAACCGTCTGGAAACTTGGATTGCATAATTGAGAGATTACATCATTCGGTTAATTACAGGGCTAAAGCGGTTGCGCCATCTTTGAGGAATTTCCCTGCAATATTTTCCAAACCTGTTGCTTTTGAGGGGTTTATCTCTTCTAAGAGTTTGAGGACGTTGTCAGAGGATGTGTGGAGTAGTGAAAATGGTTAAGAAAGGTTCATATGCTGGTAATACTTTCGCACATTGTCTAGTCTATGTGGGGATGGGTTGAGTTTCTTTACTAAAAAAGAAGCTAGATTTGAAAAAGGCCGTAAAATTTTCGGCATTAGTTTTATCATCGAATGATAAAGGATTTTGTCTTCCTTGAATCAATTTTTGGACATGATTGCGAGCTTTCTTGAAAATTACATAATCAACATGAATTTTAGATGACCTGAATATTGTAATTATTCTGTCCCGAATTATAATCCCCTTCGAGGACTTCCTGGTCCACCCACTCCTGTGTTTCCTTTCTGATACCAATCTCCTTCACAGGGTAAATTTCATCTATGCTATTTGTGACCAGTTCAACAAAATGAAAATAGGCCACATTTATGTTATGAAAAGCAATGTATTTTGAAAGTTTGGTTTGACTTCCCTTATCAAGAAAGAGCTGTTTTGTGTAATTATTTAATGTACGGATCTTGATATAAGTATGTTCATGTGTTTTGGAGCGGGTTGTCTTTCTTGTTTAATAAATCAGTTGATGACCGGACAAACCCAAATCAAGAACCCCTTGCTGAGAAAATCAGAAAATGAATTTGTAAGTAGGTGGTCAAGGAGGGGGGTCGGTCTATCAGTGATACGAGTAGGTGTTATCATTATTTGCTTCACTCCATGGAAGGAGCAAAACTCTTTGTATCTTTCAATTCCGTTTGGTATATCATTTTCGTTGTTCAAATTGATGTTTAGATCTCCGGAATTGCCAGTGTTAGTTTATTTATAACAACCGGTTGTTGTTGGAGAATTGTAGAGAATTCCGACAAGGATTGGTTTTGATTTTGATTTTAGTACCTGAATATCAAAAAATATGTTCTCAATGTGTGTTGAAACTACTGTGGAAACTACTATATCCTTTTGCGCTACTATACTAAACAAAGTTCTTTCTCCTTTATTTCTTATTTTACTGGTTGTCTTCCTTTAACTGTAATCCTATCGAATTATATCTTCTCCTGGATTTAACCACCATCAATTTTCCTGGTATAATTTCTGTTGGCCTTTTCTAGGCCCAGTTTGTGTGTTGTTGCTTCTCCTTGAGAGGTATTTTTGCACCAAGTTGGTAATTCCACGGCCATGGAATGGTTATAGCAGCAAAAAAAACTTTGAAGACATTATGTTAGTTTTGCAATTTGTCGCTGCGTCAGCATCAACAACACCAATCAGGAGGTATTTTTACGGTTATGGCCAATGGACGAGAGGATTTGATTAAATAAAAGAATAGCATCAAAAGTTGAAAAGAGAACTCAATGGACTGCTTTTAAAGCACGTTTGGCTCAATCTTCAAGTTCTCCTACTAGTTTCAACTTCATTTTTGCAGAAATATTGCACAGTTTAGGAACTAAAGCAAAAATAGTCGTTAATAATGATGCAAACATCAGGTTATCCCCATTAGGTTACCAAGACGAGGATGACCATATTTACTCTGACAAGGGAGTTGATCCGCAAGTTAATGAAGTTACTATAGCTTTTGCCAGTGATAATAATGATTCCATTGATAGGGAAATACCAATGGCTCCACCATTGTCTAATTCGACATAAATATTGTAGCCACCTGGCCGTTTTGAAATTGGACTGCACTTAGTTTTTGTCGACATGATTTTAGTTCAATTCTTGTTCAAGTTTTTAATTCTTTCATATCTGGTGGAATCATGCCCAAAACTGCTAGGCCCCTGAATCAAATGGTAAGGCGACCACATCCCATTATAGGTCTTATTTGGTTGAAACAGTTCTTGCTCCGTAACTCATGGGCTGGAAATCCTTCCTTTCAAATAGATCAACAAACCGTTTAGGCAAAGATTTAGTATGAATTTGGAACATAAGGGAAGCAAATCTTCTTTTATATATGTGGATTAATAGCTTCCATTGTACCATGTCGAGAACTTCATGTTCATTCGTTTTGCTTGGGATACCTTGTATTGACTTAGCAGCTTTGATATGCAATGACTTTAGCTGATTTATTAATGAAACATGTGATGTCTCCCATATCGATATTATTATTAAAGAGCATATTCAGAGACACAGTTCTGAATTTAAATTGGAACTGAAGTTAAAATATAATTTTACTTTTAAACATTTACAGTTAATAAGATCGTACTTTAAGCCTTAAAAAAAAAGATTGATAGGTGCGCAATTGTTTAATTATAATCTTGTGTAATCGTAGAAGAAAAAAGAGAAGTACGCACAAACACAGCTCAAAAGGTATTGTTGAACGAAAATGCGTACGTTAAAAAATACAATAAAAATCTGTTTTGATTGATAGATACGCACTAAGAACCTTTGTAAGAGCGAGATTGATTGATAGATATTGTTATATAGAGAACTCGAGAAGGAAAAAAGACAAATGCGTATGTTAAAAACAATGAGAGATAAAAATAGAATGAAAAAAGGAAAAGTATAAAAAAGAAAAGAGCGAATGTTAAGAAACGACACTCAGTCATGGTAGAAGAAACTCTAAACTCGCTCTTCGAAGAGTTATACTATGACGAAGCAATAATATTCGAAGGTTTTAGTATAGAAGAAAACTATGGTTTAAACGACGAAATTCTAAACGATCTATTCGCAGAAGAGGAGTTAGTGTCATCAGACGCACAACCAGAGAACGAAAAACAAAGTGAAAAATGTGAAAGAGTACCGTTCAAAACGATGCCTAAAGAAATAACAGAAGAAAAAAAAGAAAAGAGAAATATGCAAACAGAAAAAAAAAATGCGGAAATAGGGGAAAATGAAGAAAGAATCATGGAAATAAACTTTACGTCGATAGAAAAGAACGAAAAAAACGAAAAAGGAAAGGAAAAAATATCAGAAGAAATATGGATGGAAATATCAAGGAAAATGTGATAGAAAAAAGAATGAGAAAAAGAAAATTGAGTTCGATGAGACATAATACGATTCAACAAGAAAAGAAAACGACAATATTGCTGATAACAGAAGCAATAACGAATATAAACAAAACAATAAATGAAACGACGTATAATATATCAAACGAAAATATGAGCGATTCTAAAAGAATAATAACACTAAGCTCGGCGAACGAGAGATGCAAAATGAGAAAACTTATTTGTAATAACTGCAAAGTGCGTCCTACTAGCTACATATGCAAACATAAAAGAACAAGAACATACGGATGTCAATGCTTAAAATGTTCCGGGACAACTGCAATAAACGATTCGTTTGACTTCGAAAATAAAAATATCATAAATATTGCCTGCGAATGTGAAGATTTCATGATATGGCTGAATTCTGTATTGTTATTAGCCTTAGAAATAGACAGAGAATTTTTCATATTTATAAAGTTAAAGAAAGCAACAAGAGAATTAATTCTAAATAAATACGGTCTCAAGATGTATACGATAAAAACGATGCAAAAAATAGCTCCGCTAATTACAAACGGTATAGTAGAACATTTAATGAGATGCAATTCAGAAGAAGCGACAGAAGCAAGAAAAATATTGAAAATTGTCGGACAAGCGCAAAAAGTAAAGGATGATTATGTATCAAAAAGATATGGCAAAACAGAAGACGAAAAGAAAAAAAGAAGAAAAAAAAATACATGAAGATCGACATAAACCGAACGACGTTTGTAAAACTATGATAGAAGCTTTAGAAGAAACATTGCCAGAAGCAATAGACATATCTACCGAATGCTCAATATGCAGAAGTGACATAAATAAAGAGTTATTTTGTAAATATATTCCGTTTAATATAATCAACAAATGAACTTAACAAAAAAAAACAGCATGATTAGAATTAACAATGTAAAAAAATGATTATAGATATATGAAGAAAAAATAGTTAAGCAGTGAGTTCTCCGTTCTCAAGGTCTTCCACACCGTCTTTAGTACTAGACAACGAATCCAGCTGTTTATTGATCGATGACTTTGTTCTTTTAACAGATCGAACGATAACTTGATCTTCAACGCTAGCGGCATCATCTTCTTCGTCATCATCGGAACTTAGAAGTTTTTTAGATTTTCTCTTTCGCTTGTGAGATATCGCTCTTTGAAGAATTTTAGACTTCAGCTTGGTCAGAACGATTTCGCTATCGTCAGTAGAATATCGGAGATCTGTAGCGAGATTAGCAGCTTGATCGGTGTTTATGACATTGGGAGATTTGTCGAAAATTGGAGGTGGCATTATCGCTTGTCAGACTTGAGTTCTGTCTTCATATTTATCAACTCTTTCCAAGGTCTGGTTGAAATAGGTAGTTGGGCGAATAAAATATTATTGTCAACTTGTCAACAATAATGATAATGGCAATTTGTCTGGTTGGTAGTCAACTTCAAATCATAGGTATTACCACCAGTGGTTTGATTATAGCGTCTATAGTACATACCAAAATGAAAAGTGTCTTCTAATCGTTTAGGATTTTTATGCTTTTCCAACAAAATGATAGCTATTTGATCGCTCTCATTAGCCTTTGATTGAGGATTGGTGAAAGAAACCATAGTGTGAAAATGCAAGTTGTTCTGAGACTTGTCTTTCTTCCGCTCGTCAGTCAAAGGAATACTTTGACCAATATACCAGCGTGAGGCTTGCAAATATTCTTTCAAAGCAGTGAGGAATATAGTGTCGCCACTTTGCCTGACCTGATTCTTCAAAAACTTCCTGACAGAGTTGCAATGTTCTGAATATTGTTGGATGATTTTGTGCAGCAAATTGAGAGACTCCACAAAACACTTCGGACTTAGATTGATGTATCCATTAAGCTTTTCCTCGGTTCCGCCAGAACCAGCACAAATCGCACTTTCCCAATTTTCGATCTTTACTTTCTTTTTATCGCTTCGACAGATTGAGCTGATCCAGCATCGTTCTTCTTATACTCGACAACCTTTAGCTTAGTAATAATGCTAATAGCCGTAGAATCATCACAAGTTGTGATTAGATCTTTCTCGTCATGGACGAACCAAGTACCTCGATTTTCACCGAATGATGACATATTAAGAACTTGAAGCAGCTAGCTTTGAAAACAGAGGTCTTATCGTGTCAAAGATAAAACGAAATGTGCGGATCCAAATGAGAAAACCTGATATTTATACATTTTTATTATACGCGAAGTAGAACAATATTTTTGCGCATGTTAAAAGTAGAATAGTGTCTATGAAACGTAAAAAAAAAAAAGACAAGTCTAATTTGATCTCGTAGTACAGCGAAATAAATTGATGTGAAAAACAATAAAGAGAGCACGAATTTAATATAAAAGGAGAGAATATAATAAAAAGTTTCATCAGACATCGTTAAGATGTCAAGAGAAGAACAACGAAAATGACAGCTCTTGGTTCATACTCGTTTTTTTGCGGACGATGTAACCAAGTTATAAAATTGAGGGGAAACTCAAAGTCAAAGAATCTAGAAGATCAGGAAAAAATAAAACATCTAAAATGTAGAAATTGCTCGCATCATTTCACGAAATATAACAGACTGCAACACATGAAAATCGCTAAAGAGATAGAACGAAAGGTTGAAGAGGCGTACAAAGATAACATTTATAAAATAATTACACACTCCAAAAAAAGAGACAGTACCAGATAAATATTATCGGTAAATGTGCATTTACTAGAGAATCAAGATTTGTACGATCAAATATCAGACAAATTAAATGCGATATATTCCGCAGCACAAAATCAATTACCTTATAAAATAGCAATAGCGTTTGGATTTCTATTGTATAGACCAACACAAAACGAAGTAGTGCATTACTACGCAAACGAACATTTATCAAGAAATCCAACGAACGCGGATGTTGTTAATCAAGTTCCAAATATTTGGAACATAACTAGTCGGATAGATATCAAAAAAGTAGTAAACGATATAATAAACACAGACTTCTTTAGTATCGTTTAAGACAAATTCAATCAAAGCGACATCATGTTGATTAGAATAACGAACATGAAAGTCGAAATATTTCCAATTACGAACGAAACGATTGGCAAAGGATTGTCGGACGACGAAGAAGAAGACGATGAAGATATATGGAATAGTCTAAGAGAGATCGAATATTACGATGAAGAAGATGAAGGAACAAACGAAAACGAAGAGAATGTCGTAAATTGTTTGTTAACAGACGATGAAGAAAACGATACAGACGAATCAGAAGAATACGGAGAAGAAGAAGAAGAAGACGATGACGAAGAAGAAGGACTATCGTTTTTGTACAAAGAAGCGAGAGTAGGAAACAAAAAAGAAAAAAAGAAAAAAAAGAAAAAGAATAAAGAAGGCAAAAAAGCCGAGATGAACGACGAAATAACGTCAGAAGAAAAGAAAAACAAGAAAAGAATAACGAAATTTCTACATAAACTATCTACAGGACACGCAAGAAAAATATACAAATCCTATAGAACTAACGATATGTGCTTTTTTTAAGCTTTGGCATATAAAGCGTTGAGAACAGAAAAAGAAAGCACTGATGCACATTCTATAAAAACCAGAGCAGAACAATACTTTAAAGACTATATGGATTTCTTTGATATTGCTAAAGATAATTTCATAGGAATATCAATAATGAATATACCACATTTAGAAAGAATGTTAAAGATTAGAATAAACGTATACGGAATGCTAATAACGAAAGATAAAACAAACAACAAAACAAAAGTAAGCATGGAATCTCTACATCTATCGAGT
>JAYJMH010045150.1:0-14444 GCA_036873815.1 Phacellophora camtschatica
CTCAGTCGCACTAACAAACCGTTCAATTTTAAGAGTCTGAAAATTAATATTATAGTCCTTCAAACTCTTTGGTGTTGGAAATTGAGTGTGTACAACTAATATTTCGCCCAGGGATAGGTGTTCTTCGCAGTATTGAGTTACACTCTGAATGATCCCCGTGTGAGGTATTACTCATATATTTAATTTATGACACATGTCATCATTTTTTCATTCTAAAATATCTTAATAATCCTACCTTGAATACCATTGCCCCATAACCTTTGAAGGCATTTAAAGATCTCAACCATGGAACTATAGAAAATATACATAATGTGAAATTCCAACTTTTCAATGCGTGAAGACGTGAAACTCTAAAATATTGTGCGTGAATGCGTGGGGCCCCCTAATTGAGCATCAGGTCGATTATGAAAAAAGCTTATCGGTTTGGTTTCAATTCAAATTATTTAGGCCTATGAAAAACAGAGAGAAATAGAAGTAGGAAATAGGCAAATTACCCTCAAGATGACACATTTTCCTGAAATGTTACGAAAACAAATTTTACCTATAGATAATAATGGACAAGGTGAAGTAAAATTTTATTCCCGACGAAAGATCAAACAGTTTTTAATTTTAACTTTACTAGCGTAACCCCCTGACAAGAATATAACAGCATGATTGCTGTGTCCATGAAAAAATGATGCAACAATTAATGTCAATAATCAATGGAAAAATCATTAAACCACTTTTCATTCATTCAAATTAAATAGTGTACATTTTACGATAACAAAAGTCATTCCATTAAGGTTACTGTACCCCTTCATAGAAAGGTTTTCAAAAATTAATTTTTCCGTGGTTGGTTTTCAGATAAAGCCTGAACATCTATTATACACCATTTTGTGCAGAACAGAATTAAATACTTAATTCAGATAAAGATACTGGGTGACCAAAAAAAAAAGCGAAGGATTTGACAGACTGCAGTAAACAAAATATAACTTAGATGGCTCCTAAATACTTTCATAGTAATTCACTGTTAGATTTGGTTGCTTGGCCTAAATAAAATAATTTAGCGGGGGTCACAGAGATCTTGGCAGAGCAAAAAATATTTTGATTAAGAACCATTGTCCAAGGAATTCTAACTTCTTGTTATATTGTTACTCACTGTTCATTCATGGGAGCTATTGGTACGATTCATGGGAACTTTGGCAATAATGATGAACAGCATTCCTAATGCATCAAGTACAGTCATTATTAAAAAAGCAAGCTGAATAAGATTTTTGTTGATAAGCCATCCACATACATACACTAGTACAAACCCATACAAATTCCCTAATATCAATGGCACAGTACATGATATGTCTTCTGAAACTGGATATGTGATTTCAACAATTTGTTCCAGTCCACTGCTAAAAAATGGGACAAATGAAACATTTAAGATGCAAAAAAGAACAAACAAAAAGGTAAATTTTCTAAAATATAGGAGAACTATTGCAAATCCTGACAGGCCAAGGACAGTGATCATGAATAGTGAGATTGCAACTTTTTTGTAACTATGATATTTGTCTATAAGACGACCAACAACTAATATTCCTACTGTCCCACAGATGGTTCCACTAAATCCCATCATGCCAATTTGAATGTCTGACACTGAATGATAATTTATTTTCACACTTTGATTGAGGATGGTAGAAATGGTAGTCATCAAACCAAATTGAATTCCATAAGCTTGAGCTGTTAAATTAAAGTTCTTATTTGATAATAAAATCTTCAATGACTTTTTCACCGAGTGCTCAAATACACCTGAACGATCATGTCTCAATGCCTGAGACTTTGAAGGAGCTACCTTTGGTTTTTCATCTATAAATAAGTATGCCAAAATCAAACAAGCAATGCAGAATAATGCTTGTGAACCAAGCAAGTTTTCCATTCCGATCTTAACTGTGTTTACATCTTTAGAATCATTTACAAGAATTGTTGATTGGATGAAACCCACTGCCACACCAAATATGTTCATCATAACACCAATTGATGTTGCTGTAGCCCTTTCATTCTCACCAAACCAAACAGCAGCAAGTTTAGGGGGAACTTGAAGCACAAATGCTGAGCCAACAGCAGCAAAAATTTGTCCCACTGCTACGAATAGAAATCGATTCCTGTCAACACCTGTGTATCTTAAACACGCCCCCACTCCGTTCAATGAGGCAGCCGTTAGAATGCATGCTTTGACACCAAACTTTTCGAGAAATGTTGAAGCAGGCATTGCAAAAGTTGCATAACCAAGCAAAAACGCCATTGAAAGCCAGTTGACAACAACATCGTCAACGTTGTAATATCTCGTGGCAATATCATTAATAGATGGAATGCTTATCCACAAGGCTCCATTTGCCATCGTTATCTGCGAAAATATAAACAAAACGAGCCATCTTTTGTGGGACAGGCCTATTATTACGCCAATTTCTTTTTCAGGATTAGGCCCTGAAACCTCTTTCAACTCCTCGTCAAAATTTGGACTGTTATCTTCGTTTTCAAAATGTTGAGTGCAGTCATCAACATCTTTGAGAAGTGAGCATTCTTCAGTTAATTGTTCCGTATTAGCCATCCGCTTTCTTATGGGAAAATTATCATCTAAATTTGCAACATTTATGCTACACCACACCAAGACAAGGAAATAAAAACTGTGCTGTGTTCTGCTTCAGTACTCATGTGATCAGATCATTTGGCATATTTTTCGGACCCATGGATCGATGGACCCACAACATCTAAGAGCATAAGCTTCAATTTGATGTACGAATTCAAAGAGTACATAACAAAGTGATGTTCGAAGCATAAGATCTTTTTTCCAATGTTTGACAAATTAAAAGTGGGACAAGAAAATTTTATAAAACAAAACTTTTGCGATGTTTCAAAACTTGTAGGGAGTTATAGGGAGTTCTGGGACACTTTTTGCACCTATTGTTCTTTCGAATCCAGTGTTCCTTTTTTAGCCAATCAGATAGCATCAATCCATTGCTCTTTCGAACACGTTATTTTTGTAGTCAATCAGATTGTAACAAACGATAACAATAGTGACGTTATACCTATATGTTTTGATGTTTTTCTCATACTCATAGCACTCCATACACTGGTTGTTATCTGCAAGAACCAGGCAGTTTATGGATCATGGATAGTCCTTACTGGAAAAGGGAATTATATCTTCCATCAACAATGGATCAAATTGCTTTGGAGCTACATGGTAGACCAGTTTGGATGAAATTTCATTTTTCACCATACCATTGCAAATTTCTTTAGTTTCTACAAAACTGATCAAGTTTGAAACAGTTATGTTTCTCATTGATCGCTTATTGGTTATATATGTATAATGCTTTTCAGGTAAAAGCCACCTAAATATTGCAACTAAAAATCCAAGACTTATGTCTATAATTATTTCAAATTTTGGAAGTTAGAATGGGGAGTCAAATCTTTTCAGCTTCAAACATTCATCACTGATTTCAGTTGACCACTGAGCCCCTAATTTGAGTGTTTTCACTTGCTGGCAAAGCTGCATTAAACTCTTGTAGCAGTGGCCTACTGGTTGCTGGATAATAGTACCTTCAAAATATCTTTAATTCGGCTAACTCGCTCCATAACAGGTCCGTCAAAACTATCTTTTGAACTTTTTTGAGTTGGAAGTGCTCCAGGTTTCAATCCTTTCCTGTTTGACTCGACTGATATTTAAAAGACTGTCATTATTTGTGAGGCCCCTGGGGTATCGCTGTCAGGTCATGTATTGTATTTTATGTTCAATAAAGTGTGTGTTGAAACACTTGATTTTAAGTTGCGTCGTCTGATTTGAAACGGGGATGATTATTGACGTTAGTGGTATTGTGCGGTGCTGGCCTATTCATTTCGACTGCATAAGAGCAATGAATAATCCATGGGCAAAAGGATTCGAATGATTTGCATCAATGCATTTTCCTCGGTTAAAATTCTCGGATTAAATTTCTAAAATTCCTAATATTTTGACAGTTGTACTACCCAAAAGCCAGCAAAATGAGAACAGGTAATTTGACTGTTGTACTACTCGAATAGCTAGTAAATGAGAGCAGACATTTTGACAGTTGTAATTGAAAGCCAGCAAAATGAGCACAGGCATTTTGACAGTTGTAATCGAAAGTCAGCAAAATGAGAACAGAAATTTTGACAGTTGTACTACTCGAAAGCTGGTAAATGAGTACTATTTACAATTTTAAACTCGATTATAAAATTTTTGATACGATCTTACGATTTTACTCAGAGCCAAAGCAAATTGTGGGTAATACCACATCATTCCCAATTAAAGAACGGTGGCTTTTAATTTCTCCAATTATATGCTACCTACCCAATTTTTTAATTCTAGATATTTCGCGAGTGCCTACGAGTGCATAAAAAGTCCGTTTTCCATTCACCACATATCACAAGCAAACCACGAGTAATGATCATTTTCACATGAGAGTGGGGCTACCCATTTCTTATTTTATAACGGAAGACTAGGAGGTAGGTCTTCCTAGGTCCTGCGGAGGGCCTTGATTCACCACCAGAACGTTTTTCTGAAAGTATTTCCCATCTAAGTTAACATCTTACTGACAAATTATTATACTGATTAGCAACATAATAGCAACCTCATTGTTTAGTATTTTTTACAGTTTTTTTGCAGGCGTAAAAACAAAAAGCATGACATATGCATAAAGCACGGTGTCAAGCAACAAAACAAAAATTCTGAATAAAAAACACTGACACAAAAGCCACTCACAGTCACTCTCAGCTCACAGAAAGTTGCTTTACATTTTACTCAATGAGCCCCCGGACAGGCCAAGCAATGTGATGCTCGAATTTGAACGCTTGTACAAGCAGCATAATTAACACAGACAAAAACAAACTCTTGGCAGTTGATCCAAGAAATTTCAAAAAAGACTTTTCGAAGAAGAAGATTCCGAAGAAGATCAACTTTTGAAGAAGATCCACCAACGAAATGATATTCGACAACAAAAATGATTTTTACGTGAGCATGATTGTTCAAGGTTTGCTATCGTTCGTTCTAAACCTTCTAATATTTGTGGTACTGGTTCGTTTTAGACGTCTGCTGCTCGTAACAACAAACAACAAACTTCTGTGTTCGATGGCTGTGGCAGACATGTTTGTCGGCATTTCGGCGATATTATACGGCGCCCTTCTCAGGTCCAATCAAAACGTAATCCTTTACAAAACCTGCGCAATCATACCTCTGTTTTGCAGCATGTTTGCCTCCATAGCATCGATTATCAGCCTAACGATTAACAGACTGATTGCCGTCAAGTACCCATTGCACTACGAATTGATTGCCACATCCCGGAGAATTTTCATAACTTTTGTGACCATATGGGCAATCCCTGCGGTGGTTTTCATATCTCAAGTAGCCGTATTTCTACTGACTGCAATGCTAAAAGAGCTTGCTGTGCGATCGTACATGACCGTGATCTTCTTCGTCATTGGCTCCGTGGTTCTTGCCATATCAAACAGCTTCATGTACATTGTCGTCAAGCGACAGACACGCCTGATTCAAGCACAAAACCGCGCAACGTTTCACTTAAGACATATTTCAACTGTGACTGCAGCCAACGCGTTGCCTTCCGCTGCAATAAGAAACGAACAAATGATGCAAAGAAGCAAGAAGACAAACGATAAAAATAACGCGATGAGCGCGCCAAGAAACGCTATCAACGATGCGATATCGAAGAGCAATACCAGCGGAAAGCAGCTTGAAAATGTAGTTGAGAACGAAGACGCCGTCAGAAAGGACATAAAAGAGGAAAGCAATGGTTCTTCATATACGTTTGATACAACTGAAGGAGAAGAGATTTCAGTAGGATTTGATAACACTGAAGAAAAACGCCATGAAGAGGAATTGGGAAAGGAAAACCCTGCCTATGGGTTGAGTACAGCAACGTCGATAAGCAGAGATGAAGATACGATGCATCCAGATAAACTAACACGTGAAATAGTTTCAGCTGATGATAAATCAAAAGAAATCGAAACAAGTACGAAGATGAAAACAAGTAGGACGAAGGAACGAAATTATTTGAACGAACTGAGAAACAAGTCTATGGTCTATCAACAATGTACGCCTGGTGTTAACCATTTGCATAACAATAAAACTGCAGGTGTAGCAGTAAGAAATGTAACTGCTCACTTTAAAAAAGATGATGAAAATTATTCACGAATGGAAAATGTTCAACACAAACAAAACGATCTTATCAAAGAACAAGAAAAAAGTGCGGAAAAAATCAACGATGTGTTTACAGTTCGCGGTCATTCGAATGAAAACGGATCAAACAGCAAACAATGTTTTGCCAGCGAGAAAGACGATTGTGGTAAAAAGAAACAGATGAAAGCAAACGGAAAGGGAAACTCATTAAAAAGTGCAAAACTCCTGGCAAGCCAGAACATAGCGATATCTTGGAATCGAATAAAATCGATTCGAAAGAAACAAGGTAGCGCAAAAGAATCCCTTGACATGACACACATGTGCATTCTCGTTGTTATTGCTTTTATCATATGCTGGTTACCACTGACCGTGTATCGCTTCAGATTCTTATTGAACATGGAACCAATTGCATCCTTTCGAAGGGTGGCCCTATTTCTTGCTACAGGAAACAGTATTATAAATCCATGCATTTACTTGCTAAAACAGAGATTATTAAGAAAATACATCAGAAGAATATGCTGGAAATCCACAAAGATCAGTTGTGACACGGGTACCATAAGACAATGATCGTCAAAACAAACACTGAAGCAAAGAAACAGAACGGACGATTTTCAAGAAATTTAGGGATTGTTTATTAAATATGGCGAAGGAGGGGCGGAGGAGAAATTTATTTGACATAAAAAATTTCAAAAACCCCCTAATATCGTCCAAATAAGTTGAATGCCCCCTTGTCAGTTACCTTTTTCCTGAAGGATTCTCCTTTTTCGTGGGAAAAAATGTTGCAAATCTCCCTCACAAGCTTCTAAACATTTCTAAAAACTTCCTCCCCCCCTAGTCATATTTAATTTAGACTTGCTCCAAGCCTATTCTGTTTATCATTAAAAAATATGTCACTGTGGAGGAAAATACCCTGCGGAGTAGCGACCTCGGGAAAATAAGAACGAAATAGACTTGAGGAACAAAATGCTCTATTGACCCTTTTTGTCGCACCATCATCTCATCCAACAAAATTTTGTAGGTCTCTAGACTAGTAGTTATCAACACAAAAAGGAAACAGCTGATAAACAATCGACTTTCCAGCTCCCGTCGGCTGAGCAACAAAACAATATCGTCCTTGTAGCAGACACATCAGTCCATCTTTCTTGTACTGGCTTAGCTCTTCTATGTTCAATGCAGACTTTGCTAAATCGATGTTGCTGTGTGACCGCCATTTTAAAACTGGCAAACAACGCAACGCAACAACAAATGCAGCTTTGAAGAAAAATTGTACCCCCGTTTTTCCATAAATCTTTTGTTCGATAGTAAATTCCTATTGGATGAAAAGCCAGATCAAAAGATAAGCCGTGGACCAAAATCGGTCGGCTAATATTCAAAAACAAGCCAAAGCCTTTCCTGAGATCTCTCCTCTGCAGGGTATTTTCCTCCACAGTGACTTATTTTTTTGCTGATAAACGAAATAGACTTGCAGCAAGTCTATATTTAATTTGATATTTTGCTCCTAAAAATGATGATTTTGCAGTTTGGTCTTTTGTTGAAATATTGAATATTGTTAATTACTGGCTTAAACTAGGTATTATTCGGTTTATATCAGTTTCATATAGAATCTAGAGTTCAATCGAATAGCGCTTTTATGAACGACTTTTATGAGCGCTTTTAGAGGTTTTGATGCATGTTATCATACGGTTCTGAACATGTTCTGAACAATCATCAAATCTACTTTTTGCTCTTTCCTACCATTTGACGTTGTTACAAATTTCTAAATTATTATGCAAAGCAATATTAGTTTCCTATAAATCACGACAAACATGCTTTTTGGATGTAATTACGAAGTTAGAAAAGAAAAATTTATCTCGAAAGTTGGTTTATCAAGCTGTAATTTAGTCATCGCCCAAAATAGCAAAGGTTTTTTTTTTTAATTAATTTTAATATTGGTAAAACAAAAATCGGTGATTTTCAAACTCGTAAACATTTCTTTGGGTCACTCGGTGGCAGCTGTTTGCAACGTGCCCAAAGAGACGAATGCACTTATTTTTAATGAGAAACTTGGCTCTGGACTTTGTAGCAGGGGTTCTTAGTTTTGGGCGCAATTTGTATAGTAAAAGTTTCTTAAGGTTTCTTAATTTTTTAATAAAAAATAATTTGTATAATTCACAATAATTCGCTGAGAATTGAGAATATAGCTTTTTCAGCCGAGAAGATTATGAAAAAGATTCCAATCATAAACAAAAATCAATACAGTATTAATGATAACCTAATCAATATTTTGAGCCAAGAAAATTACAAAAGAAAACCTAATCAAAATCAAAACCAATACAGTACTGTACATTATATATTTTGTTTATAAACATTTTGCAAATCCACAACGTAAAATATAATCCTATCTAGAAGAGTTTCTTAATTTCCTTGAAGAGTCTACTACAGTTTCTTATAAGCGGTATAAATGAGTGTATTGCATCACAAGCAAATTTCGAATGGCTGTATAACACGTTTGCTTGTCTAGATGTAAAAAAAAAACGTTCGTCCTCTGACATTGAATGTAAAATTTTAAGTGTATGTAGTAAAATGTAAGTGTAATATAGTTTAATATAACTTCTGAAAACTTTTGTAAACTAGCAAAACGAAAACTTGCATAAACGTTCTAAAACATTTTCTGATCGTTAGTCGGTCATTTTGAGATCATATTTTCTGATCGTCAGTCCAGTATTTCGTGTAATTGTGTTGTCACTACTACCGCCCAGGACATTAGCTGGTACCCAGTCTTTTTCCACGTCAGTCACATGTTGGACAATCGTTTAACACGTGATGACACATAAACTCGTGTTTATTTGGTTTGCGTTCAGTTTTTGCGTTAAATGCTATAGGTACGACATGATAGTTACATGATCTAGCAGTTTTTTATTCATGAAATATTGAATGAATTAATGTTTCATTTTTGCTCCAAACCTACATAAAAGTGTACAAACTAGCAGTATAGCAAAAATCCCAAAAGCACATCTTTCAAATAAGCCCCTTCTTCAATAAACACCACCCCAATCTTTCTTAAGCTTACCAAACCCTGCAGGGGGTGAAGCTTCTACAGTACTTAAAAACTCTTCTCAGAATCGACTTTGACCGTTATGATACCCTTTGCAGCTATGTAGCAAATCACCAATCGATAGTTAAAATTTTTACAAATCACCAATCGAAAGTTAAAAATTTTTGTCATTCGCACGCTTTTTCGTAAGAAACATTCAGTTGAAACAGAGGTTGCAGTCTCTTGATGCTTTTGTCAAAATGAGGCTCAAAGTTAACTATCCTATACTACTGACCTTGCTGTTTACATTACCCAGTTATCTCATGAAAAAACTCATGAAAAGTTCTTTCTCTCTGGGCAGTACTTTTTGAATTGTTCAATTTTTTAAAAAGTCTCAGCCTCGAGTTTCTTAAAAAGGTTTTGCTTATAAAAAAGCGCTGCCAACCATTGTAAAAAAGCAGTAAGCACGATGAGGTATTTGCCGTAAACATATGTAATAATAAATGTGAACAAAAACACCATCTGCCAACCAAGAAATTCAATCTTTCAACCATGCAGCCTTTTATAAAAATTTAATATGCTTTCGTAAAAACATTTTTTATTTCTGGAATGCCTATGTACTATTTACATAGACTAAAGTTCATAAAACATTGCGTTTTGTTTAAGCGCACCATGACATACGTGTTACATTGAATCATTCTAAATTGTATTATGTAAATGATCAACTTAATTGGCTCAAAGTTACATCAATTTTTAACTTAGTAGTCATTACCATATGCCTGTGGGGGAACTTGTTAATTTTTATAACGAGTATGCGTATGAGGTTTTTTTAGGGCAAAATTTTGAAGATTCAGTATTTTTCATGGTGTTGCTAAAATGTTAGTATTTTTTCGGTTGCCAAAACTCCACGATATTTTATTGTGGCTGTTAAAAATGGCGTTATTGTCGTTTAACTGAGCAGAACATTTGTTCAGGTAGTTTAGGGTCTGTTTATATGGACCCGCTAAAAGGGCTGCAAGCCACTAAAAGGGCTGGCTCGGTAAGCAAGCTGATTTTGCTCCTGTGTTTAAATTTGTTTACTTTCCCAGCCCATTTGGCAAGACACTTATTTGTTGACAATGAATCGAGTTATTTGTAGTTGGTGCATGCGCACTTTGCTTCGATCAAGCCCGGTAGGCGGGCTGGAGAGTTTATATGGAGAACTGTTCCTCTCGCCAAGTGAGATCTCACCACATAACACGCGAGATCACGCTTACCGGGCTTCTCCATATGAATGAAAACATGTCTTCCTATTAACCCCGCATGTTTCTGTTCTCTTTTCTTTTTTACATTCTCGTTTTTCATTCTAAATTGTAACTTGTGTCGCGTGGCATGTTGCTCATAAAAATCTCGCACACTCAATAAACATTTATTAACGCGTAAGTCGTACAATGGAAAGTGCCGTTATGTAAATGATTAATTTTATTGGCTCATCATTACATCTATTTTTAACTTGGTGGCCATTACAATGTGGAATTAAATAATGGAATGCATTAAAGTGAACAGAAGCGATGATAGGTAGAATATTAAAAGAAATAATGGTTTATATATATTAATATTGACACGTTAACGTATTCATCTTATTTACAAGCATGCTAGGTTAACCCTAGCAGCCTAGTCAACTTTTCTTCTTGCAAATGTGTAAATATGTCAACTTTTCTCCTTTTTGGTACTACCTTCTTGTAAACAGGCCCTTAGAAAGGACCATCAAATTCTTGTAAACAGGCCCGCCCTTAGAAAGGATCATCAGTCAATTGATTGACTAACCAAAAACCGTGCTATACTCACAAAATAAATTTTTCTCCAAAAACCCCCATTGAATTACACAAACTTAGTCTAAGCAGTGTGACCCCCAGGTTTTTCTTTTGAAGTGACCACGCAGTTTCTTTTACCTTCGCCTTTTGACCAAACGACTGATGTGTTAAACATTGAGCTGTCCCTTTCAAGAAATCTAATTTAAGCTGGACGAGCTCCTTACTTTGCCTAAAATTATAAATTACATTTGATTCGATAAAATCTCGTAATTCCTTTTCCCTTTGCCTAAAATTTCAAAAGAAATAGAAGGTCTCCTCACACTTTTGCATGGGTCGTAGACATAGGTCGCATCCGAGGCTTCCTCACCAAACGACAGATGTGTTAACGGTTGAGTTGTCCCTTTCAAAAATTCTAATTTGAGACGTGCGACCCCGTACTTTTAATATGACCACACCATGCAATTCATTTTGCCTTTGCCCGAAAGTACAAAAGAATTGACGGGTCTCCTTGAAACTTTTTGACAGGTCGGAGACATTTCGTACCGTTCTGATCAAACGTCAGGTGCGTTGACCACTGACCCGCCCATGTTATAGGCCTAATTCTGTAAAAACAGCCACTAATAAAACATTTTCTGTCTATGAAATTTTCAACGTCCGAAAACGTTTTAATAAAATTGGGATAAAAACAATCATATTTCCATTGAATCAGTCAGTCTATTTTTTCAGATCCTTTTTTGATTTTAAGTATTTCATATTGCAATCGCCATTGCATTGAAGTACGAGTTTTCATGAAAAAATTTATCCGATTACTGCAATTGGATTGTTTTCATCAAATTGATTTTACTTGACTTATATCACTACCAATTCATTAATATTTTAACTTGCATGTTGAAATAATCTTAGCTTTGCAGTACAAAGATATTCCCTTTTCTTCCTATAATGCCCGCATGTAAGAAACTAGTTTTTGAGGTCGAGCCCTATTGTTTTAAAATAGTTTCTATTGTTTTCCTATTGTTATTGGGAGAAAATGTGGTTACTTAGTTTCATTCCTGTGCCTTTTTTTATATTTCTTTACATGCACGCTTGTTTTCATGAGAAACATGGCGAAAGCGCCACTGGTGAAAGTTTCTTAATTTTGGACCGTTTTGGACCAAATTTCACTGGTAAAAGTTTCTTAATTGTATATGAAACAATCCCGGCTTTTTCACTATGATTTATTTTTTTCATCAAAAACATTAACAAAAATTGGGTATATATTGTACAGGATAAAAAGTTAAAATCTTCACTGAATCAATCATCTGACATCATATCCGCTCCATTAATATCATTAAGCATTATGTAATCTTTGCTTAAAATTCAAAAGTTTCATTCACTAGTAAGAGTTTCTGAAATTTTCGTGGGCTTCAACTTCACCCGATGAGTTTCTTATAAAATGGTTTCTTATGCAAAAAAACGTGCAGATCTTGCATCTCTTAAATTTGCAGAATTATGCCTTTGTTCTAACACAACTTCTGTTATATGACAAGTATTATATGACTATCATCCTCAGCTAAATGTCTGTCTGTGCGTGGATAAGCTCCCCCCGTTGCTGAGGTATTCTTCATTATTGATACTGTGTGTAGTAGCTAACATAAACCTAGTATGGCGTATTTATATGTTAACTGAGCTGTTAGCTCGGGCACTAGGGCAAACACGAATGTATTGGATAACAACCCAAATTCTAAGTTTGTCTTTCCGACGTATTTTAAGTTTGTAGCTTTGCATATTTCAGCCCTGCAAAAGGGTCTATTCTATTTTTGGTCACCCAGTATATATATTCTTTATTCTAAATTTTATGTTGTCACAATGATTTGTAACCAAAAACCAGCAGAAAGCGAAGTTCTTTGAATTTTGGAACAGAATTCTGTAAATAATGTTTACTTTTAAAGGTTTCTCTGTACTTTGTTTTCAATATATATATTTAGCTCATGTTTGTTTTATTTTAGGGAAATTACTTTGCCTGTATTAGAGGGAAGAAGTTGGTGATTCATTCACTTCAAGATAAAAGCACGAGAAGGTGTTGATTGATTGCATTTGCATATTTTATGTAAATTGTCTTTTCTTCTTTATTTTGAGTTAGCTAATTTGATCTACGATGATTTTACAACCAATGATAGACAAATAATTTTGCTTGATTGTTTATTTTTCTATGGAAGTGTCTTTTTTAATGTTTTTTATTTTTAAATGGATTTATTTTTATAGATTTGGATTTGAAGGAATCGAATTCACAGCTTTGACTTTTCATCCTTCAAAAAATATGATTGCCACTGGTAGCAAAAATGGGAAAATTGTCTTGTGGTTAGTACTGGTTGTAATTTTCGATTGTTAATTTAAGGGGATTGGCCTATTACCTTGAAAAGAAACTTGTCTTTCCATTTCCCAGAAGGTCCATATATTTATAGTGGGATCTAATTAACGAAAAATTAAATCGGTTATTTCATTTCATTTGAGCCATTTTGTTCAAAATGTTGCTGAAAAGTATTTTCAAAAACAAGGAAGAATTCAGATAATATTAGCTATATTAATATTAGCTAATATTGTCATCGGTATTATCACTACTGATAATAACATATTAACATGTGTGCTTTTGAAAAACATAGGACGAAATTTTAAAACGAAATTGACAATAAAAGCGAGAGCAAGACCATACAACAATTGATTAAGCGATGCAATCTATGTTTGAATGAGAAGTTGCAGGTAATCAATGCGGAGATCAAGCCTTCTGAGCCTATTTCTAAATGCCGGAATGAAAATAAATTCTACACCTTTAAGAGTGACGTAAATTGATCTGCTACGCACTCAGCAGATTAACGAAGGATTGCATTTTCCATAAATTGATATTCGAATGCTGTTAATTATAGAATCTGACACTATTAATATATATTTAGAATTGTAAATATTATGTGTATATCTACCACTTTGTTTTTAGGACTGATTTCAATGATGAAAAAATACCAGTTACGACAGAACTTCATTGGCATGCACATTTAGTGGAAGATCTCACATTTACTTATGATGGTCAGTAATGATTTTTCTTGAAATTGATAGGCCTCCGGGAAAAGAATTAAATGAGATATGTACCTCAAGGAAAAGAATTTTTTCGTAAATTTTTGTTTTTATTGCATTCTCTTATCTAGTGAAATTTCTTCCTAGAGGGTTTAAATGTTCTAAGATGAATAATGATATCTTTATTTGCTGTTAAAGTTTGTCCTTTTTATATGTATATACCTCAGAACATATATGTAGACATAGACATTTTCATCTATAATTTCTATTCAGTTACTCCTAGAACCCTGCTCTCATTACATTAAATAGTGTCATAAACACTTCATAAAATGCAAACTTATTTTGAAGCCTTTTTTATACCCACTGCACTACAATGTATGTCTATTCAAGCCTCATGAAGGTAAAAAACATAAATGCA
>JAYJMH010045161.1:0-14444 GCA_036873815.1 Phacellophora camtschatica
GAAGATTTTATTATTCATAATGCAATGCACATGTTTCAGCACATCAACAATGTTTTCAACCAACATTTTTTTAATTCAACCTGTTTTTATTTTCTCAACCAGCTTTTGTCCACTATGGCTTGCCATAGTTTCCTATGAAAGCGGCATTTATTCATTTAAAAATTCCGCAGTCATCATTTTTTAGCTATAAATCGAAAATAAACTTTAACTGCGATTTGCCGAAAACGGTGATTTTCACACTAAAATTGCGAAAACCTATGAAGCTAAAATTTGGAGCTTATACTTAGAATTTCACATTCTTCAATCCTATAATTCATTTCCCCTATATTTGTATCAAGGGGGGTTACGATTATTGTCTAAACTTTGAAAATTGTTTGCAGTCGTTCTAATTCCCGCCATTTTGGATTTAGATGGAATTTCGTAAAGAGCTATCATATTGTCTTAGTTATTTAATCAAATATATTTCTGTAAAGTTCTAGTGATTTATCATATCACTGTTGCAAAGCCATTGCAGTTTAAAGTTAGCGAAGATAAATAAAGCATTTTTTTTTGGCAAAAATGTCATGGCTCACTGATCTTATTGCTAACTTAATATACAAAATGTTTTCATTTTTAAAATATTTACGTTTCTAGCTTTCAGTTGATACCAAGTATGATAGGAACTGGGGACATCTGTATAAGGCTACACTTTATGAGAACTTTGAGGCCCGAATTGTCCAAAAAATATCAGAGTGAATTAAGAACATGCTCAGCCTTACATCAAAGATAAGAAAAATATCATGCGTTTCCAGTATTTGGTTTTGGGCTTCCAGTCATCCATGCATTTTTATTGTATCCTACCACCCATGCCCAAAGAAAACACATGGATGACGAGTAGTAAAACTGCAGAGAAGGAGAAGAAAATGAGAGCCCGTTTGTGCCTCTTTCCTACCCCTCCACCTAATAAACAGCTATTTGTTTTTCAGGAAAAACGCGATGAATTGATACGATTTAGATTTCACGAAGACCTTGATCTTTCTTCAACAAAACTGAATTGAAATGGAAAAAATATCCACAAAACTAACACATACAATTTCTTTTTTCCACACAGAAATCATTATACTCTTCTCATTAACATAAAACTTATCAAACAGTTGCATTTTCGAATATTCCGAAAAAAAATGAGCTATAAAAATGAACCTACTACTTTGAAAATAAATTATACGATATAGATTAACAATTCTATCAACGTTACAATGTCCATCCAAAATGCATTTTAAATTTAATAACAATTAATAAATTCAATATGTAACAGTTAGATTTTTATAGGATATATTTATGTGCAATATGCTGTACGAAAACTGAATGCTGTTGTAAAATCTGCAATAATGCTGCTGCAAGCAAAGCGACATTTTGTAAACGTACATCCGGGGGAGGGGGGGGGGTACACACGTTGGGACGGGATTGTGCCGCTGAGATATTATACACCCATCTTTAATGTTTGAATTTTGTGTATGCCCAGCACTAATCTAACCCAACATTCAAACATTTTTGCTAAAAATCCTACCAATGTTTAGATAATTTACTGCCTTCAAACCCATCCTTATCGGCGGCATATACCGGTACCCATATACTATGCTGTACCTCCCCCGGGAGTACATCAACGAAAAACTTACCCTTGTCAAGCCCCTGAAAATTAGGGAAAAAGAATGGAAAAATTAAAGAATTCAGCTATTTTCTTGAGGCGCCAGCATTTTTCATGTCCCCTTACCGTGCCTCTTCCGGCAGGACTCTTAGGTTTAAAGCTAAGTTTACAAGGATAAATTTTCAAAAAATTTGCGTTTTTATTCAATTGAAAACGAATCAAAAGTTATGTTATGTTTACCGAAACGTTTTGATTGCGTTCTCACGTGTTCGTATGTAAACAAGGCAAAATGACTGAAAACAGAACCAAACCGTTGTGCGACTGTTTACCGGACTGGAAGGGCGCCAGTATTCTCAAAGCGTTTGCCGACGCTAGGCCTATTGAAAAATCGCCTCTACTCTGAAAAACATTTTCAAAACTTGCGTTTCCGGTAAAGACAATGTAAACTAGAGATGAAAACAAAATAAAAAATTTGCGTTTTCGTGTGAAATTGCATCTGTGTACATGAATTCTGCAATAATATGGTATAGGCCTAGGCCTATGGGTTAATTTTCATCCCGTTTTCACATGGTACACGCGTGTAAACACAACCTTGCAGAATGGCACGAAATGTTACGCCTAGCCCATGTAAGCGTTCTTCTTGCCAAATATGTACAGGTCTCCAAACATGCTGACAAATCAGTTTGCGATTTAGAACAATGAATTTGACACCTATTTGGAAAAGACAATCAACAATATTTAGGGAAGATGATCGTCAATGGAGGCCTGCAAACGAAGGCTTTCAAATTTAAATTAACTGATTTAGTTTGGGTCGGGTTGACTTCCAGCGAGAATGCGGTACTAATCATTTGCACAGTAAAGTTGAAAAACGCGATGTTAATGTTCTATGTTGGGCCACAGAGTTGTTATATTTAAAGATGCTCTATGTACAGCGTGTGCCTTTCGCCATCAAAACAATCATGGTAACATTGTTTCAATTGTTTGCATTGTTAGTATATAAAGCGATTTCACACGGTCGGGTAATTTTGAATGGAATTAGAATTGTTTTGATTGCGAAAGGAACAGGCTGGTGGTATCGTTTCTGTAACAGTTGTTTTTTTATTTTTATAGATTGAATATACATAATTAAATAAAAATCCAGTTGATACTTCCTATATTATTCCTCAATATTCTTCTTAAACCATACCAGCACAATTTCATGCCGTTTTCATTTTATACTGGCATCGTGTAAATGCAGTTTTAAACGATATTTAAGGCTGGAAAGAATAGACTTCACACCTCCGAGTGCACTCAATCGAATCAAAATAAACATGATTTATGATTTCGCTTATCGTGATCAGGTCGGTTCTGTCGAAGGTGTGAAATCTATTCTTTATAGTAACGAATCGGATTGTCCTATCCAGAGCCAAATCTATTGTTTGCAGAATTCTCTCATGTTGGTCGGTGGTGCATGACTATCTCCAGAGTGAGTTAATGTAAAAATTCATAGACAAGAGCATGAAACAGACAACAATAAAAGTCATCAATTATACGTGACTAATAGAATGTCGCTTCATGCGTTCCTGCTGATTTGCCGTGTAAGTCATATTTCCCCGTAACGAACGCTTGACGTAAGACGTAGTTCTGAGTTTGAAGGGAGTCAAGACGTGATTATTGAACCTATCTTCGTGTTCTTTTTCATTGGTGGGGGTCATTTCATTGTCTTGCAGTTCTACTTTGTGATTGGTTAAATCACTGTTGTGATTGACGTCTCCTTGTTCGTGGAGAATTCGAAAACGAGCTAAATCGTGCTGCGCAGCGTAAAGTTGGGCTGTTTGGTGTAACGATTTCTCTCTATAACTTCTTATGTCCCGTTGGTATGCCTGTTAATAGAAAACATGAACAACGTTAGATAACTAATGTCTGAAGTTTACAGCCTAAAAATACATTTTCTCTTCAATGAGTCGAAAGCTAAGTTTTCATTTCGATTTACGCAAATTTTTTTAACCTTGCTTCAAATGTCGCACCTGCGTCGAATCAAAATCTATTGATATCAATTAAATCTACGATAAATCTACGTTACGTTTATCATATGAAGCCACGCATCAAGTTTGAGTCAGATTCAACAAATAACCACATTAATTAACGTTTAACCCTTTAACGCCGGGATTTTGTCTGCTAAACAGGCGAATCATATTCAAGTTTAATGTTGCAGGGGGGTAGCACATGCAAACCAACCTAATTTATATCATACATTTACGTTAAAATATCTTAAACGAATATAGCGTTCCGCCCGTATTTACCTCCTGAAAATATGTCATTTTGCGTTGTTTGTCAATGGGCCATACTGCTCTTCCCGGGGGTAGAGGGTTAAGTTAAGTTTACCGTTTGAATCAAAGACCAGTTTTGGTTGCGTCTGTGATAGACTCAGGGTCAATTGATATTGACTAAGCACAAGTGTGACGTTTGAAGTGAAGCCTTACATTTTAGAACTTTTTAAATTTTTTTTGGTTTTTTTAATTTTAGAACTTGGTTCTGCCAGAAAAATTTAGAACTCAGAACTTATTTCTCCCTGAAAAATTAATTCTCCATGCACAAATAACGTTTAACGTCGTTTATCAACATCATGTTAATTAGCTAGTTAAAGCTATATGTGTTGACTAGCATCAAATAAAGGAATTGGAAAAAAATCACTGAGTCACATGACCACTCTACGGAAGGAAGTTAAGAAAACACGGACATAATAAAGCCTTAGATGGTTAGCTTTCAGCACCAGTGATGCATATCCATAATTTATTTCAAAATTAACTCAAGAAGAAATGAATGTTAAGCAATGCTGTGAACAATTTGAAAAGAAACTTTGTCAACGCAGCGATGCTTATCTGCCTGCTTTTCTTGGGTGGGGGGGGGGGGGGGGGATTAGACAATATTTCATAATTTAGAAACAACTGCGCAGAAAGGTGATAAAGAAAATGCAGCAAATATATCTCAAAGCACCAAAAAACAGGCAATCCTGTTTTTAGAAATGAGTGCGCAATTAAATCCTTGATCGTTAACCCCTTCACCCTAGCCCCCCAAAAAAATTACTTTTAATAGGCTCATGTTTTCATTGACAACTGAAAAAAGTAATTTAGCCTGTTCCCGCCTGGATTTATTTCCAATTAGCAGGCAAATCCTATCTAAGTTTTATTTTGCAGGAGGTACCACATACAAACCAACTTACTTTAAAAGATAAACTTTCGTTGAAATATTTCAAATTAATGTAAAGTTCTGCCCGCATTTACCTCCTGAAAATGTGAAGTTTTACGATGTTTATCAATGTGTCATATGGCTTTTCCCGGGGTGAAAGGGTTAATTCAAACACATAAGTAATGTTTAAACATTTGCAGTTAGCCTAAGAATAATAATAAGTAATGTTAAAACATTTGTAGTTAAACGGAGGAGATTTCAGTGCCACTATTTTCACTATGCATATAATAGACTTTCCGGAGGTAAAGTTTTGAAATAGCTTATTTAAATTTTCACATTCTTCTGGGCAGGATTCAGAGTATGATTCCTTTGTGGAATAGTTTCTTAACGGCGGGACTTCACTTCAGTTAACCCATTCGGAATTATTTCCAATTAACACGCTAACACATACAATTTTTATTTTCCAGGGGGTAGCAAAATCAACATTAAATTAGAGTTTGTTTTTTGGACCAACGAAACCCATGGGGACTCACTATTGGTAAGTGGCAGGGGGAGTCACAAGACACTTTTTGGGTATGGGAAGTGGTGCGTTTTGGGGTTTTTAGGAAGTGTCTACCACTTTACGTACAGCGCCCCCCCCCCCCCCCCACCTGGGGAACACAATAACTTGCTTCTATTGTGGAGGTTCAGATGCAGTATCTATTATTGGTCTGTGTGGCGGTTTGCTTCGCGTTTGGTAAGTGAAGCAAGCCAATCAACAGCATGCACTGCAATTCGATAATATTGCTTCGCGACACAAATTTGTTCTTTTGGTAACTTTCGTCTGTTTTTGAAAGCAGTTTCGACTACAGTAGCCTTGGTTTTTAAGGGTTTTCGCGCCAAGATAAAAAGCACCACACAACAGAGCTCGTAGCATCGCAAGTAAATTTCAAAAGTAAAACAACAGAAAGAAATTACGAAGGAAAGACAACGACATGATTCACTAAATATGGCAGGAAATGATCCGCAACTACAACTATCTTCGCGTCCGAATTCCCATGCTGTGTTGTTCATAAAAGCAAAATAACGTTTTAACACATATATACTTAATTTAAGAAACGAACTCGTGTTACACTTTTTACAATTGCTGCAAAATTCCACACGCATTTACCCCCTGGAAACAAGACATTTTACAATGTTTATTAGTAGGTTTAATACCGCTTCCAGGGGTGAAAAAGTTAATATTTTATGATGTGTTGTTACCTTTACAAGATCTCTTTTTCGAGTCGTGATTAACATCTACATCGGAATCGTACAGCTTTCGAAGCAACTGAATTTAAATATCAAAGTTTATCATTTAAAATTATAAAAGCACAGTTGAACATCGCTATCTCAATCTTTCGTGGGGAACGAAACTTTGTTCGAGATAATGAGTATTTGAGATAACCGAAGCTAAATCCACGCTGAAAGCTCTCAAGGGATATACAAAATAGTTCCAGTAATAGTGGACTCTTTGGGGAATTGATTGAAACCACAACAGTGTTAAACTTCACTATCTCGAGCTATCAAGGGGAACGAAACTTTGTTCGACATTGCGAGTATTTGAGATAACCGAAGCTAAATCCACGCTGAAGGCTCTCAAGGGATATACAAAACAGTTCAATTCGAGATAGCGGGGGTCAACTGTATACACATATATTTATTATTTGACACTTTGAATTTGATATATTATCTTATTACCAATAATAATTATAAGATGCAATAAAATTTAGAGTAAAAATTATCCAATAATATACAATAGAATGAAATTTAAACTGAGCTTTTAGAGTGAAATTTAAACTCGATATATTTTTTAACATTGCCATAATTAAAAACCGCTGCCATGCTAAAATTAAAAATTAAGGTTCTTTTATGCAAGTTTTTAATGTAATATATATCTCACAAACAAGGGCAGACTTTGTAACAATAGTGAAATTGACACGCCAATTTCAAAGCGATTAGCCATCGAAGACAAAGCGTAATCTATCAAGCAGAAAATCAAAACAAACCAAGCAATGTTTCGGTTTGATGCTTGAGAGAATTCGCTTTGTTTTGAATGGCTAATCATTTTGAAATTGGCGTGTTGATTTCACTATCGTTACAAAATCTGATCTTGTTTATCGCACACTATTTATGTAAATATTTCCAAACTTTAAACCCAAGCTATCAGAAAGGAAAATTATATTTTAATTGATAATATGTTAGTTGTTAACTCAATTTCTTTTGGTTAGGACTTTATAAAAATCTTTAAATTGTTCAGTTCTTTATTATATTAACAAATTGAAATACGTTATGTCTTGCTGTATATAGATATATATAGTAAATTAGATTGAATTTATAAAATCGGTAAGGTAAAATTTACAGAGCATGTCTTCAGATAGCTGAATCACTTACGACATTTTGACGTACGAGGTCCATTTTGTCTGACTTCAGCTTGCCGATTTCTGATCGCAGGATATCAATCTCTCGTTGCGCAGCATCTGAAAATTTGAAATTAACAAATCATTCAATCAGGCCCTCAAAGAGTTAATTCATTTGATCCAACTAGCTATGTAACAAAAACAAATCCATCTCTTACAATGTTTTAGTATTTAACTCAGAGAAATTAACATTTCCTGTTGTTCAGAGTAAGCTTACGCGATCGTGTTGAGGTAACCGAACTGATAACATGTCAACACGGTCACAGAAGAACATTACTAGCATCATGTGAATAGCCAATCTATCTCTTACATTCAACTCTTAGCGATATCCGTAGTTTAGAATGAGTTCATTAGGTCGCGTTGAGGTAACCAAGATGGTAACACACCAACACGTCACAGAAGAACATGGCTATATGGCCACAGAAAAACATGGTTATATGTCAACGCAGTCAAGGAAAGTAAAACGTATCTAGTTCAAGCTTGGCTTACTTAACCTAAAAGAAATTTCGGAGAATTGTCTACCAACTGCTGAAGATATTAATCTTGTAACTTGCGGAAATCAAGCTATTGAACAATAAGTTATTGAACAATCAAGTTATTGAACAATCAAATTATTGAACAATCAAGTTATTGAACAATCAAGTTATTGAACAATCAAGTTATTGAACAATCAAACATATTGAAACGCAAATTACCGAGAGCAGAACACGCACTGCTTGTGCTCATGTCTTCAAATGACGAGCAACTGCTTACAGAAATAAACTGCGGTGAATTAATCTGCAAAGAACAAAAATTACATGAAGATGCATCGGTGTTAAGACCGTAATTTATATTAACAACATAAAAATATTATTTTGGCAAATTGTTTGCTTGTTGTTACCATTAATTTAAACACAAAAGAACTCTCAGCGGTAAAGTTATTTTCAACTAGAACACTTAGCATCAAAAGTTGAAATAACTGAATAGGCTAGCAAAGGAAAAATGTTAAGGTAGAATGTTATTTGCCATATATCCCGAGATAGTGTGTGATCTAGCATCTAAATATCCAACGTGGTCTAGAATCTAAATATCTACTAATTCAATGTGTATCACCGGATGTCGGTACTAACAAGGGCAGATTTTGTAACAGCAGTGAAATTGACACGCCAATTTCAAAGCGATTAGCCATCGAAGACAAAGCGTAATCTATCAAGCAGAAAATCAAAACAAACAAAGCTATGTTTTGATTTTATGCTTGAGAGAATTCGCTTTGTTCGAGTTAGAGAAGTTCGGATTCTTAAGATTAAATTTCAAATTTTAAATGTAGCTAATCGCAATCAAGAGCTCTAAAATTTTGCCCTATCTGTTTATGATACGTTGATATGACTGGGTACGATCTAAAGGTGTGACATCCATTCTTGTCGATAGAAAATCTCTCGGGCATTGTGTATCAATGGATACCAGTGGACAACACAATTAATGCTTTCAATCATTACTCAAGCTGTGAATAGCTATTGAGCGAAATTGAAATATTTAAAGTTAAACAATGACGCACGCTAAGAAGCAGACTATCGGTCTGTGTCAGGTTCATGTGTGGGATTTCCAGAGCAGGTACTCAATGAAACCTGCCTGTTGACTTGCAAGAATGAGAAAGTGACTAACCACTGGTACAAACATATGATGATAAAAGTCTAAAAAGCTTGACAGAGAAACAAGGGCAGATTTTATAACAATAGTGAAATTGACACGCCAATTTCAAAGCGATTAGTCATCGAAGACAAAGCGTTATCTATCCAGCAGAAAATCAAAACAAACCAAGCCGATGATTTTCTACTTGAGATAATTCGCTTTGTCTTGAATAGCTAATCGCTTTGAAATTGGCGTGTTGATATCACTATTCTTACAAAATCTGCTCTTGTTTGACAGAGATAGAAGTAAAATTGATAAGTAAAAAACAAAAAAACATAGTTCTTTTCTTTTAAAACAATGGGATTTACAAAATAGTCCCTCACAGGGTATGAAGAAAATAGTCTCTCACAGGGTTTTAAAAAGCATACCGGTTGTCGAGAAGAATCCGCATCGCTGAATGAGCTTGACCTGGCATCTTTTGAAGACAAAGAATAATTTGCATCTAGTCTGTTTGACATTTCATGTGGCGTATGAAAAGTTTTTCTGTTCATGGAAATAATTGGAGACGAGTTTGCACTGAAAAAATAATCAAAAAGCATTAAATACACTCTTGAATAGCAAGGGGAATATTTTGTAAAAGAACACATTTAGGTTTCCAGAAATACAATGCGATTTGCAGTTGCTTTCAAAAGATTTAACACCATTGAGCTTACTCAAGCAAATCTGAATATCAGTAAAGCCACGATAATACACGTTCTCCCCATAGCAGATATACAACGATTGCACCACAATTTCATAATATAAGTTTCTTTCAAATAAAATTTGATTGTCCTATTATTATTTGACTATGTCCATGTTCTTTCAAATATTTTTTTGATGACGTTTCGAATTCAATCAAATCAAAACAAACAGAAACAATTTTTTGGGAGCAGTTTAACTTCATTGTCAATCTATTTGATTCCAAAAACAAAGCATGATTGTATTACAGTTGAGCTTGCCAGGCCAGCCCTTCTTATTAAACAGGCATATTAAACAACCGTCTCACGCGCAAAGGTGTTTGCGATTAATTGGTAATTCCTTTCCAATTTTTCATTTTGAAGGGTAGTGCCAATAAACAAACTTATTCAAGAGATGAACTAAAATTGAGATATCTGAAATAAATATTTGATCTGCGTTGATTCACTGGCTGAGTATGTGACTTTTTACGTTACAACTAGTCTAGGACCCATTTAAAAAGTCGCACCATGCCGTGCTAAACAGAGTGAATTTTGGTTGATACTGCGCGGCGTCTCTTTTAAACCAATTTTACACCTGGTTCGACATGGTTCGTGTCGGCACGACACAATTTATAAAATGGCCCTTTGGTTTGAAAACAAAATTTAGCAAAATGAAATAAAAAGCAAAACAAAGATTTCCGATACGAACCTGTGCGAAGAGCTTTTTGATCTGTGCTGCATCTTAATCGATGACTTCGGGGCACTTTCAACCGATTTCGAACGGAAACCAAAGAAATCGGACGGATAACCGTTATGCGAAGACGATACCGATGGTTGATGATTGTACCAAGAGTTACTGTCAGGGGACATCATTGGGGAAACTAACGAACTAAAACAAAAAGAAAAACATACATTCAAATACACGCACCCCCGTACTTATTAAATTTTTAATTTCATTCTTCATGCGACAAAATAGACTCAAATATGAATATGCGTGATTGACTCTTGACAGGTGGGAAGAAACTAGATTAAAGTATCTTTAATTCTCGCCATTGAATTATACTACTGAACGCTATTTACTGAAAGTTATAGCAGGGGCAGATTTTGTAACAATAGTGAAACTGACAAGCCAATATAAAAGCAGCTAGCGAGCACAAAATCAAAGGGAATTCTCTCAAGCAGAAAATCAAAAGCAAACAAAGCAATGTTTTAATTTTCTGCTTGAGAGAATTCGTTTCGTCTTGGAGGCATAATCGCTTTGAAATTGGAGTGTCGATTTCACTATTGTTACAAAACTGCCCCTGTTGAACGTTATATGTATACAGTAAATTTCCACTCGTAAGAAACTCGTTTTTTGATATCAGGCTATTGTTCTCGTTTAATTAGCCCATTTTCATATCGTTAAGGTCAAAATTCAGGGTCTGAGCTTCCTATCAAGTGGTTTATTAAATACGAGCTTTACTGTATTACGTCTTATAAACCGCTGTGAAAAATATGACTTTTATGAGAAAAAAACAACTGTTCAAGCACGGGCTAAAGGTTTCACAAGAACTGATAACAGAATTTCAGATGTGTACTGCAAAAATATGACTTTAAACAAAAACAGCAGTGTATACTTGTGATATCATAAAAGTTCAAAAAGTGGTCCTATTTTGACCAGCCTCCGTTTGTAGCTTCGATGCCGTTTTGTGGTCACAGGACATTCCACCTTTTCAATCTTAGGCTGCTATCTTGGAGATTTATTATTTGCATTTCCACCTAAGATTGTGGTCAAAAGTACGTAGTGATGTAAAGATTTGAAATTTGAAATTTGAAATTTGAAATTTGAAATTTGAAATTTGAAATTTGAAATTTGAAATTTGAAATTTGAAATCATTGTGGACAACTCATTAAACTTTTCCAATGGTAGACATGTGTCAACCTCTCTCGAGTTAAGATATTTCAACCGTGCTACTACTCCATGAAATGAAAACTTAAAACAAAGTTACCTGCTTGTCAAGAACAAAACCGGGAGTAAAAAAAACTACAAACAATCCAATACAATAGGCGATACACGGCAACTGCTGGTACCCGTAGTGCTAAACATGAATTTAAATGAGCAACACTACAATCTTATCAAACTTGTATGCTTCATGTCACGCCTACATTGAAGAAACTAAGAGCCCCTTCAAATATATGAGACTCATGCCGAAATAAGAATTTTAGATCAATGACTCCATGCGATTGATGATGTCGGGTCTCGTGTAAAGGGCCTCTAAATGATCAAATCATTAGCGTTTTTATCAAGTGTTCATATTCTTTCCATTTAGGACAATCAATTTTAACACTTTCAGGGCAGGAATTATTTCCACTTAACAGACGAACCCGGTATCTACGTTATATTTTGCAGAGAGTAGCACAAGCAAACTGATTTAAATCAAGAGATATGCAATCAAGAGAAATGAAATCAAGAGATATGAAAATCTTCTGCATTTACTCCTTATATAGGGATACTTTTGATTTCTTACAAAAAGACGCAATACAATCTGTTATTATTTTTCTTCTTCCAAACAATCACCACACAGGAAATGCAGCAGCTATATGTAATAGACCATGGGACCTTTGTTCTAAACATTATGCGGCCCTTGTAATGAACGATATGATACTTGCAATACAATGTATTGCGCTTGTTGTCCAGGCTATGTCGCCCAACCAATTGTTTCTGTTATCGTTATATTTGTCAAAATAAATATATACTTGGGAGTGCATTCCTTGTCTATGTTAAATAAAAGATGGAATCACATTATACACGTTTTTTTTTATGAGAACAATCTTTATATGAAACGCAAAAATCAAAATATAGATTTTGACAAATACATTTGTTTGCTATCTCTTACGTTAAATACAAAAAAAATTATGCAGGCGTTGGGCACTTGACCTGAAACATACTTTAAAGAAAGGTGGGAGTAGTTTGTAAAACTTTCTTCAGGAATAAGAACAAATCTAAGCTGAAACCGAGACTAAAGTAAAAACCCGCAAATAAGAACCAGTCAGTTTTCTAAATGTGTAGGTTCTTAATTGGATGTTTCTCCAGTTCTCGATAACAAATATAAAACGTCCGATAACAGATAACCCAAAATGGTTTATTAATTTGTCTTGAAGTATTTAAAAATACTGATCATAATAAATAATAGTATCATATCTATCCATTGGTTTATTTCAAGCTTATCTTAATAAAAAGGCATTGATTGAAACAATTAATTTTAGAGTTGGACAATAAACAACCGCAGCAGAATGCCAATCAAAACTACGTTATCTCTCATAAACAATTTTCTTATTACTAAGAACCCGCTTAAGTGCCAGTAACCCTGAATTCGCAATCATTTAATTAAGAACCAAAAAGAGACTGCTTGAAAAAGTTTGGTTCTTATTTGCGGTCTTTTACTGTATATGTTCTGTTCTTACAGAAAAAGTGATTTACAAAATACAACATACCATTTTGAGTCTTTTCTATCATTTTCATTTAGAACATCTTTGTTTTGTTTATTTCGTGAGAATAATTTTCTCTTCTGTAGAGATAAAATAAAAATAACATAATTTGCATAGTGGAGAATTTGTAAAATCTATTTGGGGACAAAACTTACATAACTGCAAACAAAAACCTTATATAATCGCAAGCTCCATATCCTCATGCATTTATTTTCGACATTTAGTCCGAGTACATACTCGACACAAGTAAGTAAGCATATTCCTACGAAATCTTTTAAAGGAAAAAGAAAAAAAGAGGGGGGGAGAGAAATAGAAGGAGGAGAGACATAGTGAAAAGTTACATGGAGCAGTTTTGTGAAGTAATCAATTGTAAATACTGAATCGCACAACCTCGTTGCCAGCGTTGCCAGCGTTGCCAGGAATAATTTACACAGTAGAAACACCCCTAGTAACTAACTTGTTATAACCTGGTAATTAACTTGGTGCACAGTAGAAATACCCCCTGGTTAATGTTAATTTTTGGTGGTGTTAATTTATGTAAATTTGTGTTAATTTATTCGACATCAGCTAAAAATAATTTATTCGGCATCAGCTAAAATTAGACAATCAAATTCAATTTTATTTTTTCAAATCTCAGAGTCAATCGAATGTACAGTAGGTACATGCAAACTTTCCTTTAAAATTTCGTTGGAAAGAAAGAATCCAGCGCTTGTAAATTCGACATTCGACTTTCAAGCCAGGTGAATGACACCAGACGCAGTCTCCATTACTATATACTTCCTATCTGTCGCTCCTCCACTTTCACATTGACCTTCCCTTCGTAGATAATATCTCAACCATTTAAGAAAACAGAAGTGTAAATTTACTTCTTTTTTCGTCGTCTCCTCGATGCCAGCATCGGTGATGTCGTTCAGTGACAAAGAAAGACCGTTTTTATGCGGTTGAACGGAGAGGCTGTTGTTGCTAAGCGAATTTGAGCTGCCGTTACGAGATTTCGAGTTTCCAATTGCTGAACGAAACGACGATAGTATACTTCCTTTTCCTCCTGAATATGTTCGCGTCAGCTGTAAGAAAATGATTTTAAAAAATTTAATGATAGCAACATAACGGGTATCCCAAAAAACTGTGCCAACAGTAGACAATAAGGGATGGTGTCCATAGGTTGTCTAAATTTTACACGTAAATTAGACGCACATGAAATTAGACCTTTTCAGATTAGACACAATAAAATTAGACGCTTAGCCACGGTTAAGAGAAATTTACGCGAAATTAGACAAAAATTAGACGAAATTAGACGTGATGTGCTTTTAGACCAAATTAGACGTAGCTTGGTTTAGTCTAGAAATTAGACACAATTTTAGACTAAATTAGACGTAGCGTGAATTATTTCTCTCCATAATCGTTCCATTTAGCCATTGACTT
>JAYJMH010045172.1:0-14444 GCA_036873815.1 Phacellophora camtschatica
CCCTTGTACTTCTTTTGATCAACTGTTGTAAACCGAAACGATTATAAATTTCAAGCAAGTTCTTCGAATGTGGTGGATTCGGTTACATTCGTAAAATAGGATTCTTTGATATTAAATAAATTTAATTTAAAAATGATTCGGTAATGTATATACATAAATATGTAAAATAATTGCCAATACAATCTTCACCTCAGTAAAATCGCCACTTTCAAAAGAATCAACGTCTTTGTCGAGAGAACATGCTTCACAACATTCTTTGTACCTACATTAAGTAAGAAAATAACTTAAAACAGGCTTAATTTTTGTCATACCGTCTTCGTCATATCGCACTGTTTTTGTCATACCGCACCGTTTTTGTCATACCGCACCGTTTTTGCACCGGCCTAGCTTTTTCATAACTTTTACAGTCCACTAGCTTTAGCCATGCTTTAACAATTTCACGCTCGGATTTACTGTTTCTGATTTACCCCCTGAAACATGTCGCTTTTACAATAGATAATAATAGGCCGTATAGCCCTGCCAGGGGTGAAAGGGTTACGTTTACTTACATTTCTTCGTCGTATTCACATCCAAAAGTAATATTGTTTCGTATAGTATCGTTAACAATCCAAGCCTAAAATTTACAAAAATAAAACAAAAGCATAAAAAGATTTAATTTTAATGCATGGGATTGCCTTAGAATTATTTATTTAATTCTTTAGTCTTTGACATCTTGCTAATATATTTCTGTCCAAGAAAGGCTTTTTCATTAACTGGCTTCTCTTTACTAAATTCTTCTCAAAAAAGTCTTCTTTCAAAAACCCTTCAAAGCAACTGTCAAAAATTACTTTTCCTCGATAAAATTTACTTTTGTAACAAGGAACTTGCAAGGGCATAAAAATATGGTCTTAAATTCCATAAATTTCTTAAATTTCTTAAATTTCATAAATTTCATAAATTTCATAAATTTCATAAATTTCATAAATTTCATAAATTTCATAAATTTCATAAAATTATGGTCTGTTCAACAATACAAAAAAGCAGCGCAAAAAGGTAAGCCATAGACCCGTTTGTTACACGGTCGATAACCCCTTTACATTCGCAATGACTGCAAACAGCGGAGAAAACCAGATATATGTGCCGTCTGTAAATCCCAATTAAGGAGTTATTTTTCATTCATGATACATCGACGGGTAGCCGAAAATTGCAAGAAAGCTTTCCATTACTTCTTGTAGAAATTTATGTTACAAAACCCAATAACTTTCAGGAACTTTTTCAAAAAATTGGAAGGTACTGACCCTTTGAAAATCTACCCTGGGGTCAAGAGCCTCTGAGGAAAAAAAAAATGAGAGGATAAGGAAAATAAGAGAAACATTTTCTGATTTCAATTTAAGCAAAAATTAATATTCTAGATTTGATACCTGCTGTGATACATATGCAGTTGACTTGATAACCTTGATTTTTCCTTGAGTGCAATGCATCTTAAAAAAACAAAAATTATGCAATATTAAGTAACATGCTATGATTTGTGAACTTTTTTTTCTTAAACCATCAAATAACAAAAGCCAGAAACGAGTTAATGCATTTGTGCATTTACGAAGTTACTTGAGTTTCCTATCTGGGCACTGATAGACGTTAAGCAATTTTTCAACCACAGATGTGCTGAGTATCCCAAAAAAGGTGGGAGGTTTGCTGATATATTAAGAAAAAAAGAAAAACAATGCAAATTGCCATATATGAGATACTGCTATATCAATAAAGAATTAAAGTAGAGCGGAAAATCTATTTGCAAAAGATTGGTTAATTCATTTTGAAGCTATAAGCGATTTTCTTGAAATGTTGTTTCAAAATTATTTTCAAAATCAAATAGAAATTTTGACAACGCCCGGTCAACATTTTAGTTTCACTACAAAAATAAAGCACGTGTTATCGTCGAGGAATAAGTTTGTCAAGCGCTGAATTTGCAAGTTGTTCAATAGAATGTCCCTTGACGATTACACATGCTTTGGAATAGGCCTTTCGGAAATAAAACTCGGGTCTCGAGAACAAGGGCAGATTTTGTAACAAAATCGACACGCCAATTTCAAAGAGAGTAGCTATTCTAAGACAAAGCGAATTCTCTCAAGCAGATAATCAAAACAAACAAAGCCAAGTCACTTTTCAGATTTCGTTTTTCACTTTTCATTTTTCAGCTTTTGTTTTTCATTTTTCAGCTTTCGTTTTTCGCTTTTTACTTTTCAGCTTTCGTTTTTCACTTTTCAGAAAACGAAACCTGAAAATTGAAAAACGACAGCTGAAAAGTGAAAAGTGAAAAAACGAAAGTTAAAAAGTGAAAAACGAAACCTGAAAAGTGAAAAACGAAAGCTGAAAAGTGGAAAACGAAAGCTGAAAAGTGAAAAACGAAAGCTGAAAAGTGGAAAACGAAAGATAAAAAAATGAAAAACGAAAGCTAAAAAGTGAAAAACGAAAGCTGAAAAGTGAAAAACGAAAGCTGAAAAGTGGAAAACGAAAGCTGAGAAAATTAACAGAGATGAATAATCTCGTGTGAACTTTCACTTTGCAGAAACAGGGGGAATTTTGTAAAACAAAATGTTGCGGTTTCAAACATGACAATGCAATTTGCAATTTGAAAGAATAGATTTTACACTCTGAGCACACTTAATGTGAAATCCATTCTTTACAGTTATAAATCACATTGTCATTTTTGCAGCCACAATCTTTTCTTCAAAATTTCTCCCTGTTTTTTGCAGTTGAGTAACACAAGCAATCCTTTAATTCAAGTGATAAATTTATTTCAAAACATTTGAAATTATATCAGAAAATTCTATCTGTATTTTACTCCTGAAGATATGGAATTTTACGTCGTTTAGCATGGGCCACATAAATCCTTCCGAGTTTAAAAAAATTAAAACTAGGTTGTACCATGAGATAAGACACCATTAACTTCGAAGTAAAATTAATAAGCAGCCTGAAATCAGGTCTGTATTTGATCATAGTCGAGATAATGATACATACTGTCTCTACAGCAAATATGTCAAATATTTTTTGTAAATTTCACATTTCAAAATATGCAAAAGCTAAGAACGAAATTTACAAATGTTACTTGTCATATATCTGAAGATGGCGCGTGCAATTATCTCGATTATTTTCAAACAAAGATCCTGAAATAAGACTCACAAAAGAATCCTTAACATTTGACGTATTTGGCACAACGAAATCACGGTTTAAAATATTTTACCTGCGCCAAAATTGCTTGAATAAGTGAACTCTTTCCACTTCCTACGCTTCCACATACACCAATAAGAGCTCCCTATGAATATCAAAAACAATAACAATCAACTAAAATTCAAAATACAATCATAAGTTTCCCATCAAAGACAAACTTTATGTCTATATTCAAATTGAGTTATATTTATTAAAAAATCTGCAACTGAAGGTCTATGTTTACCAAGAAAACAAAACAATATTTATTCATCGTTAGACTTCTGTTGGAAGGTATATACAATAGAAATCAAAGACAAAAGTAAACAAACTCCAAAGATTTGATGATATGCTATCCGAGCTTTTGTAAAGAAAGCTTCGTCCACGGCTAAAGCTTAAAAACGGACCCAAAAAACGAAAACGGTTTTCAAAGATTTTAAAAATCAAATTTCCTTTAAAAAAAATTTTTTTTTAATTGTACAAGAACAAGTACAAAACCTTTTTGACGGACAAATCTATCTTGAAAAGCGTTGGAGACAAGGTGGCTATTGAATCTTCAATTTCTTTCTTGCGTTGTTCATCCTCATTATGCTTGGTGTTTTTATATTCCACAGTGAAATCTTTCGTCGTTTCTATGACAGAAAAACAGTGTGTATAATTGCGTAAAACAAAATAGTTTATATGATTTAAATATGATCACAAAGTTATGAAAATTGCTTTGCAAAATAATGAAAATCGTAAAAATAAACAAAATAATGAAAATTGCATCTTTACCCCTTCACGCCCGGATTTATCTCCAATTTACAGGAAAATCATATCTAAATTTCATTTTGCAGGGGGTAGCATCTGCAAGCCAACTTAATTCATCAAGAGATAAACTTGCTTTGAAACATTTGGAATTTATTTAAAGTTATGCCTGTATTTACCTCCTGGAAATATGACGTTTTATGTTATTTGGCAATGGGCCATATGGCCCTTCTAGGGGTGAAGGGTTAACAGGCCTCCAAAAATACCCACCACCATTCTTGGACAATTCATTAACATCAGATGAAATCACCAAATTTTTATCCTCTTTCGTGTTATTTTTCTTTGATTTCTTCGATTTAGAATCTGTCTCGTCTTCTGGCACGATCTACAGAATATCAAGATTTATCAATCAAGTGGCAAAAACGAATTAAAACTAAACGTGCTAATGATTCACAATTTAAACAGTCAATCCGTTGAAAGCATAGAAGATTGCTTGCAATTTAATGTGTGCTATCTGGTTCTAACAATACAACTGACCTCGGGTAAGTCGACTTCGCGAAAGACGAAGAATCGCTCAAGCAGAACTTCCCTTTGAGTCTCAAATTCATTCAAGTCGACTAAAATACGCTGTCCCGAACAGATTTGACTTGGGCGAGGTTGACTGTATATTAAAATCAACACTTAATTTAATTGAATCAAACTAGTTTACAAGATGACCAGAAAATACGAAGTAATAACACATACGGCCGTCAAAAAGCAAAGCTCGTATCGCTTAGGCCATTTATAAATATTAAAATTTACATTAGTTGAGCCTCTTTAACTAAAACTCGGTTAATGCGAACTCCCGATTAACTCGGACTTATTTGTAAATTCCTTGAGAGCTTCCAGTGTTGATTAGGATCGAGCACAAACAAATTTTCATCCCCTTGAAATTTCGCGATAGCGCCGGGGTTCAAATGCATAAGCATTATGATTCTGAATTATGTCAATAAAGGTTGGTCGAAAGCAGTGATGATTCGTAGGGGGTGTATGTAGGGGCTCAGCCAAAGTGAAACACTGTCGAATTTTTTTTTCGTTATTGTTTCCGAATCATTTAACAATTAGAGCCCACCTTGTTAACTCTGGTAAAAATTATTTCTGGTCCAAAAAGTCTCAATTTCGCAACAATGATTAAGCAATATTACACTCACCCAAGAAAAATGACATTGATCCATTGTCAAAGCAAATTCCTTGTCATCTGGCTCTTCTGAGTGTGGTACAAATTCTTCAAGTTTCAAAAGATTCTATGCAAGCCAGAAAAAGTATGTTAGAAAAAATAATAATTCCATGAAATAAGCAAGTAACTTTTAACAATTTCACACAGAAAAAACTGTAAAAAATGTTCTATCAAAATATTTTAAGCATAAAAGAACATGTGCTGATAATAAAGATCATGATGAGAATAACGGAGCTACCCCATTTTAAAGACGGAAAGGCAACCAAAAAAAGCTTCTCGGATATTCAAATCATTAAACAATTCAAAGTTATTTGATAATCCCAGAAAAAATCTATCAATAAAATTAAAGATAACTTAAGAATATTTGCTTATAAAATATTGAAGATTTCAAAAATATTAAAATTGAACAATATTCGAAAACATTATATTTAAAGATAAAATCATTATATTGTTATTAACTTATCGCTTTTCTTGATGACAAAAAATGGGAATATAAAAAGCTCAGCGCACTCATACCCGGCGTATTTGAATATTTTTTAAGCGAAAAAAATTGCAATAAAAATCTTAGTATGAAGATCTCGCTATCAAAATTGAACATGATAGTGATATAAATCAAAACTATTTCAAAAATAATTTAGGAAGAATGACAACATTCAAAAGCGTAATCAAAATCAATTAGAGGCCCATAAAGATATCTGACTCGGGACTAAGGGCTATAAAAGGTTGCGTGTATAAAAAACAACAAACCGTAAGCCGCTTTAAAGCATTCAATGATTCCGACAAGCCTCGAACAGCAATTGGAAGCAAGGCAATAGTTGGGGGAAAGATGTTAAACATGACAATAACTGTGAATGCCTGAAAAACAAGATGAAAAGTGAATGATTCGTTTGCAATCTAAAGAGAAAAAGTCGTAAAAAGGAGAAACACAATAAAGCTAAAAAATTGACAACAAGTTAACATTATACAAGACTTGCCCCAAGTGTAGTCCCTTTTAATACAAACTGAGAACTGGTAATGTTTTTTAATCCAACAACAAACAGAGGAAATTTGGAAGAACAAAATTCGGAAAAGGAAGCAGAGAAAAAAATGCTCATCAGCTTCCTTCCTTTAAAGTAGCTCAAAAGGTTTTTGAAGAACAAAGTTCAAATTGAGAGCGGAGGCTAAAATTATAACCTCTGGTTTTGAGTAGGAGGCAAATTTGAACTTTAAATCTTACCATCTCAATTCTCAAATAACCAATATCAACAGACAAGAGTTTTATTTTCAAGTTACCATATTTTTGGGACACCATATTTTTGGGACACCCGGTAGTAAAAGGGAAAGAACGTAAACAGAAACATTCTGAATGCGTAAACCTGTTAACCCTAATACGCCCGGATTTTTTTTTAATTAAAAGGAAAATCCCATTTAAATCCTATTTTGCAGGGGGTAGCACTTGTAAATCAACGTAGCTCAAAAGATAAACTTCTGTTATTATGTCTGTATCTCCCTCCTGGACAGATGTCGTTTACGTTGTTTGGCAGTAGCCGACAAGGTCTTTCCCGGGGTGAAAGAGTTAAAATAATATATTAAAATAATAAATTATGTAACAAAATTAGATAATCTCATAATTTCAGCAACTCCTGGCTGAATCAACTGCTAAATTTCCCTTTGCTGAATGCCTATATATACAGTGTATGCCTATATAACCGCAAAACCCGCATAAAATAACATATTTTTGGAAAAATTTCTTGTTTGACACATCCAGAATTTTTTTTGGAGGATACAAGAAAGGTAAATTGATTCTAAATAACTGCAAAAATTTGACACTTGCACGTTCGCGAGTTTTCATATCAATTTTTATTCGCTTAAATTAATTTTATATATATATATATAAAAAAATACAATTTCAGCTCAAGGTTCTCATAATTGTAGTTTTTTCCTTAAGCCCTTGTCAAATGATCCAACATTTCACTGAACATAAATAATAATTCATGCAAAAGATCTGAGGAAAGTTTTTCATATTTAAATGAAACAACAGAGCAGTCTGCTAACGAAAGAGCAGAGGAAGATTCTATTCAAAGGACATCGATATCTACAACTGACAGCCGCCAAGGTGGATTTCAGTGGGGAAGAAAGTGAAACAGAACTCAAACTTGACTCTGAAAGTGAAAATGATGACAATTTTACTGCAATAAATATTCAAGTCATAAATTATGCTGTTTTTTGTTACTCGAGTTCAGCCCCTCCCTTTCAGCCGTACGCATATACCTCAGAAGAAATGTTGGCTGGGATGTTCAGTGAAATGTTGGATTCACCCAAGCACTGAACATCACTGAGCATGAAAAAAGTTGTTCAGTGAAATGTTGGGTCAAATTTTGAATCGTTTGACCAGGGCTTTATACTAAATTTGAATATGTAATAGATACCTCTGCAACCGTGAGATCGTTACCAAATGCAATATGAGCTGTGAATGTTAACACTGGAGCAATGACAGTCAACAACAATGCCAATGACATATTCATTGCCTGCATAAACAGCAATCTTGCTAACAATCTTTTTTCTTTCGATCTAAGGTCTGAAAAACAAATTCAAGTATAACATTTACTGCCAACAAAATAGATTTGGGAGGATTAAATCAAGGATAAGTTCAAGTGCGAGAACAAAGTTGGAAAGTGCACTCCAAAATATGATTTTGCAAAATCAATAGTTCTCCTCAAAACTTTCTTTCTGTGTTTACAATATTAAAAAAAATATTCATCTGGAAATTTACAATACTGACGAGTGTTACAATAAACGATACAACAGGGAACATGTCAATACATAGCAACTCTGTGGTCTTACAAAGAACATATTACAAGCTTAAACATATTGTATAACACAAGAAAGAAAAAATTTGTTCACATGTCGTTCACACATAAAGGCTCTTCTCAGAATAGGCCTTCTCGTTGTAGCTATAATTAAGCCTATTACTGTACCTCTAGTTCTCAGGAGTTTTTAGTTCGTTTTTCCAACAACAACAAAAATGAAAAAGACATCACAAATCTGAATAACACAACAACGTTCTGATCCTTTACGAGAACAAAGTTTTCCTCAAGTTTATCTTCAGATTTTAAATTCAAATCTTTTCCCTATCGTACTTTTATTTGAACTCATACTTGAACCCTGTCGTACTCTCTATTAGTGATGATGGGACGAGTGCACTTTAATGGACCAAATGTGCACTGATTTAAAAAAATTGAATTTGATTCTATTATTGTTCTTAAATTGCCCTGGTTACTGAAAAACTTGTTGTCGTTTTGGTTGTTCAAAGAAGGGATTCTTCTTGTGTTAGAGTTGTTCATAAAATGTGGAGCTTTTTTGGGCTTGGATAAAATCATTCTTGTAACTAACATTCCTCGCGCAAGATTTGCATTTTGTGCAAGTTACTGTCCTCAAGCAAACAAATTTTAGAGGATAGGTGTTTTTTGTAAATTATTGTACAGAAATAAGCTCGTAGCATTCACAACCAAAACAATTCTGAAAAACAAAACTGCACTGCCAAAAATCAAATTAAAAAAAAACCGCAGGGACCTCAGGAAATTTCATTCCCTTTCCCCGAGATTCTATTCCACCATCTACGATCCCCCGTCCACTTCCACGATTCGCTGCGTAGCCCATTTTTGCGAGTGGAATCGTGGAAGTGGACGGGGGATCATAGATGGGGGAATAGAAGCGCGAGGAAAGGGAATGGAAGTTTCCTGAGGTCCCTGTGGAAAACTCACCAGAAATAACACTTGCAAATGATTTTTCCCAAGCATACATCTTAATTAGTTTGATGCATGTAATGACCTCATTTATCATCTTTACCTGAAAACATCGGTTAAAAACTTTGTCATTCCAACAGAAATATCTGAAGCAACGAACAAATTCTTTAGTTAGAACTTGCGTCAGAACGGTTTGTACTAATATGTTATATTTGAGACAAACATAAAAGCAAAATAAGTCAAGATATTGACTGTAGAATACTCCTACTATTTCGCTTCAAACACATTTCAAAACAAAATTTTATTATATGTGTAACGTAACACTAGATTCAAACCCATCTTTTCCGCAAACCCGAAGAATTTCAGAAAACATTTTGCTACAGAATAATTCCCACCAAACACCGACCCTTTATCGGGTTATTTGTAGGACTTCAAAAACTTAAAACAAAAATAAAACATCCACACTAACCCTTGTATCTGTTATTCGTATTACTTTCGCTCTTGTCTTTCCAATAAGCTTGCCAGTAAATGCCTGTTGTAAAAAAACAAAGTTACAAAAATTATTAGAACAAAAAGCATTAGAAAAACTGTGATAATCCAGAGTAATTGTCAAACTCTTCATGTAAATATTCAAGCGTCACAAATAAAACGCAAAAAACAGCAAAACAGCACACAAGTTGACATCATTATCGAAAATTCTAAAACATACATCCAGAAAAAAGTAAACTAATTTCTGGGCTTCACTTATCTTGAACCTTATAACCCCCCTGAGGTATTCAAATCTTAAATGCAAATTATTTGTATGAGTGAACTTTGGCTAGGGAGGCACAAATACAAATTTGACGGCAGCGTTGCTTATGAAAATATCTTTCAATTTACTTGATTCTTGCATATTGATCCTATTTATCTTCCAATTTTCAGCATTGACAATTGCACTATGTAGCGTCTTCAAAAGGAAACGAGTCAAGTATTCTCGTGCTTGAAAAACCGTCTTTACTAACTGAAATCTGTGCAATGCCTTCTTGGGTATTATCTGGTTTGAATGCATCTGGTCAGCGCAAAAAGCAACTAAATATTGTTGTTTGAGGCTTGGACCAAGGAACATAAAAAACAACTTTCTCTTTCCACATCTGGATTTAGTTTTTCAATTTACCCTTTCATGGCTGGATTTATTTCCAATTAGCAGGCAAATGACATTGAAGGTCAATTTAGCAAGGGGTACAACACACAGAGCAGCCTAATTCCAAACATAAATTAACATTCAACATCTAAAATAAATATGAATTTATCTATCTGCATGATCTAATTAACATTCAACATCTAAAATAAATATGAATTTATCTAGCTGCATGATCTAATATGTCTGGATTTACCTCATGAAAATATAATGTTTTGGGTCGTTTAGCAATTGGCGATATGGCTCTTCCAGGGGGTGAAAGAGCTAACTACTGTATTGGAAATAACTCAACAAAAATTGCCTTACTTGTATCGGTAGAAAAAGCATCATGACACCAATTCCAATTAAAGATGAAGGTCCAAACATCAAATATAAGTAAACAGACATCAAAATTGTCAGAAAGGGTGCACCTGAATAATGCAAATTTAACATCAAAATAATTTTCAAAAAATATTGCCATCTTAGTCCGCGATTTAAAATCCAAACTTCTACCTCCACGCCCGTATCATATTAAACGCCACGCCCGAATCACATTGTGATCTAGGGAGTAAACTAAATGGCAGAAATGAAGCTGCAAATTTCAAATTTTTAATACATAAACTATAAAAAACATAATCAAACTTTGAGCATAAACTGTTTTAGCAACACTTAGAAATAAGATTTAAAATGATGACATTTTCCAAATTAGCTTGCACGTGTAGTAATTAAATGGAAAATGAACAAAGGAAACGTGGCAACAAGAAAATGTCATGACACCCACCAATAAGAAATGCACCAAACTGGCAACCTTCAAAGATTCTTTGTGCATCATTTGCACACAAATTCACGAGCTACAAAAAGAAGTTACAAGGTAAATTTTCATGTAAACATTTGTTGTAAAAACAGGTCACAATCCATTCAAGTGCTTGAATTAAACTGTGTATTAAGATCCAGTACAACCTGTTTTGGTACCGTGTGACCCAAAAAAGTTCCGATGTTTAAAAAATCACAAAAATTTGACTGCGTTACCAATAAAATAGGTAAAAATAGGGCTCAATTAACTGTAGCATTATCAAATATTTCACCAGCACATTAAAGACAATGCAATGTTTCCGGTTTAAAACCAACCGGGTTTTGACGCATGGTATAAGTTGTAATGAGAAATCAATAAATCGCGTTATAACAAGTTGCCATCACTTGATATTGTTAGAAATGTTACACATGTGCTGCAAAAATATAAGTTGCTGCATTGAACATTTTAAAATGCATTTTTAAAACTTAAATCATGAAGGTTTTGAAATGTAATAGCTTAAAAGTAGGTTTTTCTGATGTTAGCAGAAATTGTTTTTTCTAAATTGTAACAAAATCAAATTTTGGTGATTTTTCAAACGTCGGAACTTTTATTTGGTACACCCGGTACAAACATACCATTTTAAACAACTATTATCAACATGTAAATGTAATCATGACAACAACAAATTAAAAACTAAGTAAACTATTTCCAAATAGCAAATATAAGCTCACGACTACCATCTTGACAGCCAGCCCCTAGTTTCTTAAAAATCAAAATCAAAACGAGTGAAAAACTGTAACCTGGATGTCTTCCCAGACAAAAAAAAAGTATTCAAAAGACATAGCCTGAAAAGATTAAAACGACACAATAACACGAATCATAAAAAAAGCATGATCCCTAAAATTTTAATTTTCAAATAAAAACCCTCAAAGAAATTCAGAAAATTAGAAAAAAGAACATGCAATGCTCACCTCTCCAGCAGATTTGCTTCCAACAGACTTCAGTTTTGACAACTTGTGATAAATGAGACTAAGAGTAGCAGCTCTTGCCGCAATACTCGCACGCAGCATTGTATAGAATGTAAAACTTATCAAAAAGGTTCGACACAGTAAGACCAATGCAAGGAGTATAGCCTAAAAAATATGTCAGCACAAATTAATTGCTTTTAAAATTACGATTAGGCTGTAATAAAAATCACACAAGCGACATTTGATTGATTGTATTTAACGTGCCGACCTGCGAAAGTTTCAAGATGACTTGCTTCCAGCAGGGAACACGATTGAACATGCCTCATCCGGGCATGGGACCGCTGGCTTGACATCCCCTCCGAAGGGCGCGGAAACGAGCTGGTCAGTTGCCAGGAAAGTTGCCCATCCAAGTGTTGACCCGCCTAGAGCACGCTCGGCTTCAGTGATCTGATGGGAACTGTTCAGGCCTTACAAACCTACGCTTTCATCAGAGTGTGACTTTGTTTTTCTATTAGTTAATACACAAAGCATCAAATATATATAATTATATATATGAATATACATATATAACGCTTCCTACTCCATGTTGCAGAATGCGTAACCCCACGACAAAGGGACCTCCGCATATCTATATCTTTCTTTTACCATGTTGCTCAGATGGTACATTCTGTAACCTGTCCACGATTCCTTGCCTTGCAAACATACCTCAGTAAGCCCTTTCCAGCTGCGTTTTGCATGACCAAACAACTTATGTTTCCTTTCTTTCAGACGCGATGGTATGGAGTGGAGCGGAGTTTAGGAGCATTTGTTCTCGTTAAATGCATCCCATCCTATGCCGATTCGATGTTTAATGGCTGCAGGAACATCACAGTCACAAGACAAACGATACGATAGTTAAACGTTTGTACTTGCTTCAGTTTTTTCCCCATTCATAGAGATGTTAAGGGCTATTCAGTATACCCTTGTTTGTCCGCATAAATGTTTTTTTGGCAATCTTTATTTGCAAAAACATATCAACGATTCTTGAATTATTTCATTTTTGTATCTACTCGTTTCTATTTATTACTTTCAGTAACTATGATAAAGAATCTTGATCTTAATCTATACTGTCCCTTTCAGAGACAAAAACAAGTAAAATTCGGAAGATAATTTTTACTCTTAGTAGGATAACGTACACAAATCCTGGCTGTTCTAATGTAGTATTTTAAACCACCATGATTCGAACAAAGAGCAATAAAAAAAATTCATACCCGAGAGCAATAAAAAAATTTCAAATTCTTAAATATATTAATTTAAATTGTCACATTATCTTTTTTCTGAAAAAATTTCTAAATATATATATATTGTAAAAAACAAAAATATGTTTTGGCAAATAGATTGTTTGAGTCTATTCCTGTGCAAATTGTTCCCAAATGCTATTTCCTTGAAATAAAAATATATATTGCACTCGGGTATGTTATATACCTTTATAATAACAGAATCAAATTATTAATAACCTTATTACTGCAACTATGTGTGAATATGTAAAAAGTAGCATCATTCTTACCCATTGTATGCCTTTAAATGTAGACCCAGTTGGAGCTTCAATAAATTCCAATAACTTTCTGAGAACCAGAGCCTGAGAAATAAAATTGTTAAACTTTTAAAAAATCCTCACAAGATATTAAAATTTTAGAATTTTAAAAACCCCTCCAGAGACACCTTGCACCACCCTATAGGGGCAGTGATATCTGCACACAATGACTCAGAAAATCAACACATTCATACAAAAATACTTACAGCATTAGTAAATTCTAATGAGAGATTGACAATGAGACCAATTATTGCAAGGATATACTTTGTTCGAATCATCTTCCAAAAAACCCATCTAAGTGACACATCATTGCTGCTTGATTTTGCTTTTTCTTCGTTATAAATCTTCGTAAACCTTATATGATTAACTCCAGCTTTCTGACTCTCACTTAGCCTCTCAAGATCACTGTATTGCAAAGCATTTTTGAATCCTTTCATTATGACATTTGTTGCAAACGTGAAAGCAGTAATTTCGAGAAATCCTGAATTTTCATAGGTTGTCAGCTCTGGACTGAAATATAATTTATCGCGTTAGTCAATAAAATAATATACCAGGTGTCCCAAAAAACAAGGAACAGCTTTGATCAAGGCTAGTGGTGTGAGTTTCGCTCAAATTTATTCGAAACAATTTTTAAAATATTTCTTGGTAGTCAAATTAAAAATTAATACCTAGTTTGTTAATGTTTGATATTAATTCTGAAAGTTCAAATTTGCCTGCAAACCCCAACCAGAGGTCTAGATTTTTGTATAACTGTGCTTTTATTTAATGGTGCTTAAAAATACTTCCAAGTTATTGAAGGTAAGATTTGCAAAATATTTATTTCAAATTATTTTTAAATTTTTGCTTATTTGAAGATTACATAATGCTTAATGATTTTAATGGAGTGGACATGATGTTAGATGATTGATTCAGTAAAGGCTTTTTATACTATATAATATATACCCAGTTTCTGTAATGTTTTTATTGAAAAAAAGAATACATCTTTTTTTCAATTATCATTTAATTATGAATATTAACGATAATGATGTTTTGATGTCATCCTAACATCATTTTCAAGCTACATAAAATAACCGACATTGTTTGTAT
>JAYJMH010045183.1:0-14441 GCA_036873815.1 Phacellophora camtschatica
ATAGCCTAAAAGAAAAATACTCATTTTTGTGGCAAAAGCAAAGGCTATAGACTTACCAAATGTGCTAAAAATAGCCTAAAAGAAAAATACTCATTTTTGTGGCAAAAGCAAAGGCTATAGCCTTACCAAATGTGCTAAAAATAGCCTAAAAGAAAAATACTCATTTTTGTGGCAAAAGCAAAGGCTATAGACTTACCAAATGTGCTAAAAATAGCCTTAAAGAAAAATACTCATTTTTGTGGCAAAAGCAAAGGCTATAGACTTACCAAATGTGCTAAAAAAGCCTAAAAGAAATCCCTAATTTTGAAATAAAAGCAAAGGCTATAGCCTTACTACACTGATTACAAGTAATAATCGCAATCAATGGTATTGAAGGGAGAATCATTTAAGCTGAGTTGATCAAACGATCGTTCAATTCACCCAGCATTTGAGGCTATTTGATTTAGAGCCAATCAGCCAACATTGCTGAGCATCATCATCGCTTAGCGACCCAACTTGAGTGCTAAACAGCCTGACGTTTTATCCAACATCCTTCCATGTGGATTGGGCATGAAATCTCTCGTCGTTTTTGTATAACCAAAACTCTTTGCTGAAACGTTTTTGTCATTGCTTGGACTAGCCACAAGTCTCACTATTTCACTCCTCTGGAGAAGGTAATTACGCTCTACGCTTCTTTTTGTAAGTTAAAGCCAAGACTTGTGGCAAATCCAGCCATTGCTAAGCGTTTGTTTGTTTATTTTCAAAATGAGAATGCATGTCATGTAAAATTAATCTCTTGTCTTTTTACAGCTTCATTTGGTATACCTTAATTCCCAAGCTTCTTGTGATAATATTTGTAATGCTTCGCTGTGGCTTTTTTCTGCTAAATGACTCGACAGAACCCAAGAACAGGGATTCCGTCAGCGGATTAGTAATGGCTGCATCTTGTATGTCACGGTGAGTATTGGTTTCATCTCTTTGCAACAATTTGGTTTTGCACTATTCCACCAAAATACTTGGCACTTTAAAACAATTTTCCTAAACGCTAATGTGGTCTTCATTTTGAATGCCCAATTTTTCTCTTCGAGCGTCAAAGTGGTCATTCATAAAAATATTTTTGCTTTCTTAGTGACATGCTGTTGATTCTAAACGTTCTCCTCCACATGGTACTTTCCTCCGCAATGACATATTTTTTATTAACGAAACAAAATAGACTTGGAGCAAGTCTGTCTTCTACCACAACTCTCTATATGTACATTGAGGCACCGGTTCTTGATTACTTTGTAAACCCATCCATCTTTAATATACAAATGTTCATGTATACCCAGCATTAATGTCGATATTATTCAAAATTACCCAACACTAAGGAAAATTTTTGATACTCTAACCCATAAAGCATTTTTTCTAAAAATTATACTCAAATGTTAGAGCATTTACTGCCCTCAGACCCATCCTCATTGACAACACATACACGTACCCATATATTATTGTGTATCCGCCGGGTGTTAAAAAACCGAAAAGCAACAATGCTATAGGTCAAGCTTTGAAAATATTAAACTTTTAAATATTAATTTTAATGAAAATGTTAAATTTAAACTTTAAGTTTTGTGAAGCTGCTGAGTTGATTTCATTTGTGACGTAGAAACACAGGGGTCACAAGGAGTACAACACACACGTCGAAAAAGAGAGAACGTAATAAGCTGTTTTTGAGAATTAGTAAAATTGAAAAGAAATTACGAAAGACCACCTACTAACACAGCACCATTTAATGCAAAACAAATAATTTCCCATGCTTACACCTGACTTTGTGAATTGCGTGCATCATGGTGATTTAATTCCTAATCTCACCCGATTAATTCAGTGTGCCGTTAGTCCAATAGGTTTTCACACCGTCTTTGTTTGCACACTGCATTGAAAACCATTTCTAAATTCTTTGACATTTGTTTCATTCGACAAATTGAATACATGTTTTTATTTAAAAGTAACCTGGTTAATGATCCACTAGTGAAATATTTTTAATTTTGGACCATTTTTGACCAATTTTAACTGGTAAAAGTTTCATAATAAATGCATATATATAATTCCATTTTTTTCTATGCATTCTTTTTTCAACAAAAACATTACAAAAACTTGTATATATTGTACAGGATAAAAAGTCGTCACTGAATCAGCCATCTAACATTATGTTCACTCCATTAAAATCATTAAGCATTATATAATTTTTGCTAAAAATTTCAAAAGTTTCTTGGCAATTTTTCATTCACTAGTAAAAGTTTCTTAAATTTTCGTGGGTTTCACCAGTGAGTTTCTTATGAAAAGTTTTTAAAAAACGGAATAGAGTCGGACTGCGGAATTTTGAAATAGAAAATTCCAAATTTGGTGGACCGTCTATAATTTTGTAAAGAGATTTTGTGCAAAGTCCTGTCTGAGTTCTTTTTTTCGGCACAAGACTCTATACAATTAAAGGCACCTGGGCGCCTTCTGACACATGATGTTGTTAGAATTTTAAATCTTTGTTTTCCATAGCACCTGTGTTTTTCATGTTGCTCGATGAGTATTGTTGTTTCATCATTCGAATTTCGGTTGTTGTCGATTTTTGGACTGTGGACTGAGCTGAATAAGCACGTTTTGGAAATGGAAATACCAGTTTGTTTTCAAAGATATTTGATATGATGATCTGACAGACTTGTTGATAGATTTTGATATTGAAGACAAAAGTTCAATTTACCTTTTGTTTTCCTGACTGGAAAGTGAGTTAGTTCAACCCAGTACTGGAAGGCCTTCGAAAGAAACAGAGTTATGTCCGTTGCAACTATGTTTTCGTTTGTTGTTCTTGCCGCGTGTGTTTTCTTTTGTGCACAGAGTCGGACAGGTAAGTTTGGGCATAGTCAATTTTCTATTTTTCTATTGACTATGGTTTGGGGGTGTTTTGTGGGGGTGGGGGTGTTAATTTTAGAATTCTCGGGGTTTGTGGTATGGATCATGGGCAAAAGGTTATTGAAATTAGTTAAGCTCTTTACACAAAACGGCGCAAATCGCAGTTTTTGGGTCCAAAAGATAGAGTGTGGCAATAGGTTCTGCTAGATGTCCTGTGGGCAGAAGCAGAACAGAAGTGTTTTACGTTATGATCAGGGACAATGTCAGTACAACTATCACTAATTATGTATGAATCCTATCTGTACCAGAATTATGCAAGAAAATAGAGTAGAGATCATGTTAATTACAGGAAAATTAGTCTTCAAAACTAGCCTATCGAGTTGATCTGGTAGAAATTCTTATGGTAAGGGGGGATATGAAGTGGACTGCAAGTGCAAGATTTAATATTTGAACTTCTGAAAACATCCAAAACAATAGTATTTATTCAAACTAACAAGTGAAATAATTCGTCACCGAGCATAACTTCGTTCCTCAATGCACATTTTCGATGCACCTTAAATTAATTTTTAGGCACAACATTAAATTGATATGTGATGTATTCCATGTATTCCAGGTATGCGATAGAATCCGTCAGCATGTTCCCATAATGTTTTACTCTGATACTGATGTCGTGTTAAAATTGTGAAGATTCTTGTTTTTCTGACAGGCATATGCACGCTAATGATTGTGCAAAACAACAGAATATCGTCGTGAAAAACAAAATTGTGAATAACAGACAAGCTGCACGGAAAACTCACAAATTATTTCAACATGCTAGCCCCATGCTAGCGTTATAAACCTTTTTTCAGGGCGTAGACTTCAAAAATCTAATTTCAAAAATCCCCCGAACCTGTAAACATGTCCTTTTCTATATTTTTGTTTTCCTGTTGTGGAAAAGATTTTGCAGAAACATAGCAATAAATCTTATTCGAACGGGAAAAATTTACGAACTTAACCTGTTTGGGGGGAGTATTATCCCTAGCTGACAGGGCTAACCTTTCTATCCGAGTTGTGTTGTGTTGTTGCCAGTTGTGTAAATTGTTATGGCTGTGGGCAGCTTTTTGTCACGCGTGTTTTGCTTTGGTTTATTCTTTCGAAACGAGCCAACCAGCTTTATCGGGCTTTTTTATCTTTTTCCTAAATCCCATGTTTATTAAAACATGTAGAGATTAAAAGTGCAATTTTAATCTGAATTAATGCAGCACAGACCGAGAAGTATCACATGATAGTTCTTGCTGCTACCCAGACAGTAGAGGGCGGAGCTCACCAAGCAGAACTAAGAAAAGTATCTTGTTTCCCTGCGTGCTTTAACACGTTCGGTCAATAAGAACGTAGGTAATTGTGCCAAGTCCACAAATAATAAAGTATAAAGTTATAAATTAATGTAAAGTTACATGAATATTGAAAAGAGAATAAAACGACATTTTGGGATTGAGTTTGAATAACTTGATAACGGGTCAAGCCCGAAACGTCGTTTTATTCTGTTTTCAATATTCGTGTAACTTTGCATTTATATTTACATAATAATAGGTCTAGCCAAACAACAGTATCCATTTTTTTGTTTGTGGACTTGGCACAAATAAACCAAAGTTCTTATTGACCAATTGTCGAACATGTTAAAACATGCAGGGAAACAAGAGACTTGTAACTAGAGGAGACCATAGACTTGTAACTAGAGGACCTTCGCGTGAGCATTTAAATGTTTGAACAAAAAATCCTACCCTGAGTACCAGACTTTCATTAAAAAACCTGGTACCCTGGGTAAGAAAACCCTGGAATATTGGATAATTTAATGTCGAAATACTAAATGTTCATGAACATTCACTATTTCGAAGAAATTTTCACCCTCGCTAGGCTTTTATGAAATACCATAGCATAGCATACCATAGCATACCCAATTTAAGAAATTTTCAATTACTGCACGTTTTCATTGAGAGGGAAAATTGTATGGGGGCGGGGTAAACCCCTGGAGGAAGTGTTACGGACCATGACATTCAGATTGGCTTCAAATGCGACTACGCCCTCTTTCAACAATCCGTGGCAAGAGTTTTTCTACAGAGAATGTATTACTGTACAATATTACTGTGTATTACTGCACAATTTCATTTTATCTCTGCACAATTCGGTTATCACTACACACTAAAATTTGGTATGTACTATGGACTATTGAAATACATACTGCCCGTTGACTGGAACATTCTCTGTCTCGAACAAATCTCAATTTTCCTTAAGATTTCGTGACAGCGGATGCCAAACTTATATATATATATATTTAATTTCAGTAAAACTGAAAATCTCCACATTTGATGTAAAAGCAATTGAAGGTCAGAATTTGGAGTATGAATGCATTTCTGTTGCGGATGAAGGACCGGTTCCGCCATATCCACATGTTTTGATGCTTCGAGGACCAACTGGTTTTATGTTGAAAAATACAAGTAGCATTGATATTGTTCACAAGATTAAAGGTAATGGCTTAGACTCACTACAACAGTCGTTAGTTTGCTCCTCCGCCTGATATTCCTCCGCTATACTGAACGAAGCGAAAACAACAACAACAAAGAGCAAAACTACAGGGGGCTTATGTAGTGAGTCTAGATTTAGCTTTGTCAAGTTTCAAGATGTTTGACAGCCTCGTTTCTACTTTAAACAAACAATTTATTTTTTACAGCAGCGCTTGGGCTTTAAATCCTTGATTTTTCGTTTTATTTTGAATCCTTTAAATCCTCAAAGCATAATTTTAAATCCTTTAAATCCTTGCTTTTAGAACCGTTTTATTTAATTGGCAATAATGCACGCTCTGAAGTTTTGTAAAAAATATTATTTTTTTAAAAATAAATTTAACTGTGTTGCTTCACATCGCATGCTTCGGAGAAAAGGAAAATTTAATTTAAGATTTATTTTATTTTCCCCTTAAATTTATCTCGCTCTGCTTGTCCTACATTCTGTGTTTTGGTTGATCAAAATCAGAATACAGAATGTACAACAGATGGAGCGAGAGAACTTGAACCAGAAGTAGAATTCCTCATAAATTAATTTTGTTTTTTGTATCGCTCAACAGATGGAAGTTGAGGAAATTTTTCTCGCGATATGAAAGAGTTCGACATGAACAGATATAAACCGTGGCATTTAGGTTAATTTACCAAAACAATTTTTACAATAACATCAAAAACCGAGTGTGCATTTGATTTTATTGAAGCCACCTGAAAACGTTTTTGGTCCTACTCAAAAACTGCCACAAGGAACATAGGTATCAAATCCTGATTGGATAAGCGGAAAAGTCACGTGTCAAATTATGTGATGGAATATCTGAAAAAATTGGAATCGACAAGCGAAAATAGAATAAATCGATAAAGAAACTTTCATTGGCAGAATATTTTACGAATTTATTACGCCTTTTTGGGCTCAGTTCACGGGCTTTAGGGAAAGTAAAGTTTATATTTTATTCCCACTTCGATTTTTCTCACTCCACTTGTCCTACATTCCATGTTTTTATTTTTGTCACAGGGGAAGAGAGAAGAGAAGATTTCTCTCGCTCGCTCTTCTCTTCCGTCTTGTTTCCCTGCGACAAAATTAAAACATGGAATGGAGAGCAAGTGAATGAGAAAAATCGAAATCGGAGGAAAATGTAAACTTTATTTTTCCTAAAGTCCGTGCTCAGATATCAAATCTCAGTTGAATGTGATTTTTTAACAAACATATCCTGACTGATTTCATTAGCTTATATTCCCAACAATCTATGTTTTGAGCTTTGCTGTTAGAGTTTAAATACTTTATTTTCATAAAATTTCTTGCAGGCTTGACAGCAATAACAAAAGTCAGGTATCATCCAGTGAAATTGACTGATGTTTCAGCTGATGGGTTTGCATGCAATCTCAATTTGCCTGGAATTTCTGATTTACACTTCCAGCTTACTGTTTTACCAATTAAGTATTCCAGAATTTGAATTTAAATAGAATTTTAAATTTCATTTCTAAAGATCATCGTAGAGATCCGTAAGGGGGTGCTAGGGGGTTCTATTTCCGTATTCCGTGTGCACTTTTAGCTTTCTCTGTTTCCGTGCCTTAAATAAGCAATTTCCGTATCTGTGTTAAATTTTGTTTCGGTTTTCCGAGCCACTTTACCTTTGATTTCCGTTTTCCGTGCAAAAAAATCACCTTTTTTCGTGTTCCGTATTATGCCCCCACGCCGTAGAGCATAATCAAACTCACACAAAATTTGCAACTTTTCCTGTCGTCTTTTTTAAACTTCGTATTTCTTGATAACAACAGAAGATATCAGCATGATTTCTTTGTACAAAGTTGTCATTTGAGTTGATGATTATCGTTGAAAATTTCTGCGAAAATTTATTTTATGAAAATATTAACATGGGGAGTTACTTTCATAGCAAGTGACAATACCACCTGATTTGGTAAGGGGTGTTAGTATCCTATATTTTTTGGTCTGGGATTTCGAATTCGATATTCTATTTTTGGGTCGGAAATATTTTTCATTAAAAAATATGACTTTGCCTCTAAGAATATCAAATCTTATATTTTTGTGTAAAATATTAAGAAATAGCATATAAATTTTAATAAAAAAAGCATTCTTGGCAGCAAAATTGCATGATAATACGCACCATAGTATTAGATTTTTGGACTTGCTCTTTCGTACAATTATAATTTTGTGTCAGCTTACGATTTCCTGGTCATGCCCCCTTGCCCCTTCCTGAATTAGATGGAACTGCCCCCCTGGGCTTTTAGATTGTCTTTATTTTACAATTGCTTGTTGATACTATTTTGGCTGGCGTTTTTGCAACCTCTTTTGGCAGTTCTCATTTTGATTTATTTTGAAAAAATATTTCGTTTCTTTCATTCTACAGATGCTAGCATTCCGAAAATTGATGTAAAAAGGAAATTGGGCACAACATATGGATCTATAACGATTTTGACATGTAATGCAACGGCCATAGATGCTGGTTCACGGTTTAAGCTCGCTGTAAGATGGACTTACATTAGAACACTGGGCCAAAAAGGAGAAGATGTTAGCATAAATGCAACAACTTACAAATTGAATGTTGGAAAATTTAAAAAAATTAATAGTCACCTAAACCGCACAGTCAATTACGATTCAGCTGGATTATATGTTTGCACAGTTTCTGCATTTATGGGTGATGCAGCATTTAAGTTCCTCAAGAAAATATCATATCCTCGTAAGTTGTTCCATTCAAATTCATGTAATTCTGTCAGCACGCAGTTACTATTTTGGATAGCAGAGTTTAAACACTTTGTTTTTTTCATTTCTGGCTCATCTCAAGTTATTTAAAAAACAAAACATAAGTGGACTCAAAACGAGATTGCTAAACAAACGTCGTGTTACAAAGAAATAGCATTCGAAACAAAACATGAAGGCAACGTAAGTACACATGTGGCGTCTAACTACCCATGCTTTGATATAAAAGATTGGACTTGTTGAACTTTAAAACTCTTAAAATTATGGGAATTTGCTTTTTGAAAATTATAAAATGCGATGAAAAATTACCCTGAGCAATATGTGTGTGTAACTTCTGTTTATTAATTTATGTGAATGTCATAGGGTTGTTATGTATCTACATGCTCCCTGTGGTATTTTTGATTGTAAACTATGTCAACAGTCACTAGATGAGGACTAGGGGGCTACAGCCCTCCCGTCGGAAGAGGTCAACCCCCCGTCGAAGAAATATATAATTTTTGTAGCGGAAAAAATTTATTGAAAATGGAATCAAGGTTATCCAATATCGAACATCGAATTAATCCAAATCAAATTTGTCGTTTTGCTATGTTTTGAGCCAATGTGAAAGACGTGGTCGTCAAAAAATTCGAGTGCCTGGACCCCCCGTTTTCGGCTTGCTTATCGGCCTTAAGCCCCCCTATCGGAAGTGTCAGCCACTTTGGCGGAAAACTCCTAGCGCCACCGCTGTATGTCATCGTTACTGCAAGTCCTTATTGAAAATATGATTAAAAAAACCATGAGAAACGTTCGTCTTTCGTCGAATTATCTCCAGATTTTAGACGTTTCAGAGATCATGAAATTTTATTTCTTATTTCCTTATGATTAACCCATTTCCCTTTATTTGTCGCTATAATACACTAAAAACCCGTAGAAACCAGTAGAAACCAGAGTTTTCATCGAGGGTATTGTTTCGTAAACAATATATTATTGTTTTATCTATTGTTCTCTCTAAAAAATCAGCCTGGAGACTCTTAAAAGTGTGTTTCTCATATGTGGATTTTTAGTGTATAGGTAACTTTTAATTTTGCTATTAGGCCTATTAAAACTTATCGAATAAATTTATTTCTATTTCCAGCTTGTACTTGTAACATGACAGGTTCAATCAACAATACATGTTCTAAGTCAAATGGGCAGTGTTCATGCAAGCTTGGAGTAACTGGAATGAATTGTGATACATGCATGCCTTCGTTTTACAGTTTTTCTTCAAATGGATGTTTGCTCAGTGAGTGATAATTTCATTTTGATTCTTTTTTTTTTTGAAGATCTATTGATATAATTTAAGCTAAAATTTTTTTTGGTAAAATATAATTTATACATGAAAATTACTAAAGCTACAGTAGTATCCATTGTTGATTTAATTTCTGTACAAAAAATTTGATGGAAAAGCTGAAATTTTTTAAGAAAAACACCCTGCTTTGAGACAATTTTCATAATTTTTCTAAATACTGTTCTTTAGGGATATACACTTTTTTTTTTAGTAAAAACCAAATACTTTTTGCTGAAGATCGATGCTCTTAAATTTCTAAGAATTTGAGGCTGAATGTTCTTAAATTGTTCTTATTTTTGCACGGATAATTTTATCCCAATTGACGTCGTGACCAGATTTTCCTGCTTTGCGTCAAGTCAACAAGACATTGAGTTTAGTATCATTTGTGTTTGCATAGTTTTAGTAACTTGTATAGCAAGTAACAATCACTGAAAATAATTTCGTAGTACTAAATGCAGTGTTGAATTTTTTGGAATGTTGGACCTGAGGCTGAGCATGCTCTTAATTTTAAGCCATAGCCCTACAAAAGGGGTACAATTTTTTATATTTAAGAACTATATATTATGTATATTTGTTCGAAATGCTTACACTTATGTTTATTTTTCACCTTTTAGGACAAAGTCCTGCACCACCAGGTTCTAAGAGAACCAAAACAAAGTTGATTATTGGACTTTGTGTTGGTCTTCCAGTTGCATTGGTTTTACTCGCATTGGTGGCTTATTTTATTATAAAGAAGAGATCAGAAATGAAAGAAGTTACATCGCCTCTTCTTAAAATCTCGCAAAAGGAGGTACAACAAGAAGAGACAACCGTTGCTTGATTTGGTTCTCAGGGTATAGCTTAAGTTTAGGGAAGCTTAGCTTCTTTCAGAGGCGGAAATTAAGTTTTATTTTACCGATAATTTGAAAACTTTTGAAATTTGCAACCCCCACCCCCCTTCTTCAATGTACTCGTACTGGTAGCTTTATGATTTGACTTTAGAAGAAAGTCGCAGTTCGTAAATGCCAAAATGTGGTGAAGAGGTGATTTTTTTGTGGTGCCTTTTGCCACCTTTGGCATGGTAAAATCATTGTTGCTATTTTAGATTTTTATGAATTAGTATAAAAAAAACATCTTCAAGATATATTAACAACCAGAATTTGGAAATTTTCTTTAATTTCCAACGATGCAGTGTTTTTTATCTGTTTTATTTTCATTGTCTTGTCCGAAAAAGTTAAGTCCGAAATTTTTACGTCGGATCACAGGCAACATGATGACAGTTTTCTCATATACAAAACAAAGTTATGAGTTTCAAATGCTTACTGTGACGTTTTGCTACTATTTCTTGCTTGTTAATTTTCTGATGGAATTCGTTGGGAAACCAGAAAAAACATGGCGTCGTCGAATGCACGTAAGAAATGATTTATAAGAAACCGCTTATAAGCAACTGAAGGCTCATTTTTCGGAAATTAAGAAACTGTGCTACCTGGATTAACTTTTTTTGGATACTTGTTTTAAAATATGACTAGGCACCTTGGAAACCCTTTTAACAAAAATAAATTAATTCTACCTTTTGAACATCAACAATTTTAGAAACTCATGTGAAACCTTTGGTAACAAAAATGCCCTGAAATTTATGAAACTTTCTACCAACCCCAGACATGGTTTATTATAAAATATAAAATGTTTCGAAATTATAACGTTTTTTATAAACGTTTTTTTAATATAAGGAAACTTTGCTTCAAGTTGAGTCTGGAAATTCCTTATTGTTTTTATGGATTTGTGCGAATTTTGTACCACTTACTCTTCTAAAATACCTTAAAGTACTTTTCAAGGAATGTTCTAAACGTCTGCACCCTTAATTTATACTTAATTTAAATGCTTTCTGAGATACCAAAATAGTTTAACCAAATCTCAGGCTTAATTTCTTTATAGGTGTTCCTTATATAATAAAGCATGTCAGGAAAGTGTTACCCAGGGGCCGCTGGGAAAAAAATAAGAAAAAAACGGGAAAAAATTGAGAAAAAGAAATGAAAGAAAAAAGAAGATATATTTTATTTAAAAAATGTGTTTTTTCACTCCAATTTTTTTCTTTGGCCGGTTTTGTTTTTCTCATTTTTATTTTCTTAATTTTCTTTGGAGGCTCTGGATCCCAGACTCCAGGGTAGGAGGGCGTCTTTTGTCCTGTTGCCTGTAATTATAGTCATAAGAAAAAATGCTGCAGTCGAATATCGGATATTTTTGGAAGTTACTACCGTTAATGTATTTAATGTTTGCTTGTGTTTTTAGTTTAATTTCTTTTTCGCAATTAGGTTCGTTCATTGAACTCATGTTTTGTGTTTGCTATCATTTAAATTATGTTTACGAAATATTTCAGAAACGTGAAACGTGAACACACAACTTTATTTAAAACTTGAAAAATAGTTTCTTGTATTTGCTTAATAATTTTAGCATCGTCATTGTTTTCAGATTAAATTATGTTTAAAGGGCATTTAAATTTTTGGAAATTTGATCTGAGGCTCGCTGAACATGTTCTTGATTTTTTTCCTATTTTTTGACAACTCGAGCCTCCATCTTCTTCTAAAGTGTGTTCTTACAAAAAAGAGCGATGAAGCTGAGCAGTTTGAGTACAGAAAAACCAGGCGTGTTTTGTATTAAGTTATAATTTTTGCATTAAATTCTTGTATTTGTATTTGCTGTGAATCCTTATTTTCCCAAATTTTTCTGCTTGTGCAGCAAACACGGGCAGGGTATTATTGAAAGTAATTCATACAAAAATGGGTTTTTAACATAAAAAAGGAAAAATAATAATTTCCACCCCGGCCTTAATAATTTCCACCCAGGCCAGGGAGTAAAATAAAAGAAAATATGTTAAAAAATAATGAAAGCATTTTATTTTATATTTTATTTTTCGACCTTTCCCCCTCCATCAAGCTCTGGAACCCAGGGTAAATAATTTCATTAAAAAAAAAGAATTTAATAGAGATACGTCTGGTTGTCCTGTGGTTTGAGCGATTTCAAGAAAGAGAGAGCTGAGCACGACTGTTCTCTGTTTTGTTTCAAGCGAAAAGGGCTGGGCAAAGCAAAAAGTAGTGAAAATATCTTTCATCCACCTGTGAAGTTTGAATGACGAAGTGAGGATGTTATTTGCAAGCCAAATTTTGCTTGCCATTGCTGCATTTTTTTCCTTCGAGGCACAAGCTCGCACGAGTAAGTTTTCAAATATTGTTTGTGTGGTTAGTATGTATAATCCTGTTGTTTGTTGGTTGCTCTTTGCATACGCCATTTAGGCCATTATCATTATATCCATGCACATGCATGTTTCCATGATGTTTCATAGCATAACTGTTGAATGTATTATTTTTCCCGTATTCTCTGGGAAAATGCAAGATGAATCAGCTGGACCAAATGAAGAGGCAAGTCCAAAAAAAGGAAAGGAATGAAAGAAAACATGGAAGTTCATTTTGAATTATATTTTGTGTGTGTATGTAATGTAATGCATTTAGTATTCTGGCTGTTGACATTGTCAAGGGCAGTGCTGCTGCTACTAAGGATCTGGGACACATTTGTTTGTGTGATGGGTTTTAAGAACTTGAGCAAAGAAAGCAAAAACACTTCCATTCGTAAAATTGCTTTGCGCACCATGCCAGAGGGGCATCCTTCCTTTTGTTTACATCATCATGCACAAGGGGGAGAGTCTGTCTTTGTCTCATCCAGATTGGAAAAGAGGGAACCTTTTGACCAATCAGATTTTAAGATTGAGTTTCTACCCTAACCATCGGGCAATAAAGCTATGACCAAACAAACAATTGTCACTGCTAAAAAATAAACAGAAAATCTGCTCAAATAAAATGAACAGAAACAATTCAAATACGTAATCATACAGCACTTTCTTAAATTGATGAACCTCAAAAAAATATCATATGTGAAGAGAGGCATAAATTATAGGGGTTGGGGGCACCCTATTGCCACACACAGTCAGACAAAATTTGGCTTCAGTTGGTGTTTTGGTGGTTTCACGACTTTGTAAAATATTACTAGCTTAGAAATATTCACAAAATATTATAAATAGATTTTTCATCTCCACACATATTTAAAAAATTCTCTAACGAGCTGAGGAGTAATTTTTATTTGCCGGGAGAATTGTCTCTGCTGCAAATTCAGTTGGAAAATTACTGCTCAGCTGGTCAGAAAATTTTCCTGAAATGTTTGCATTCCCGCCGAAAGCTCAGACCTTCCACCTCTGTATGTAAAAGAATGCAAATGTTATCCAGACCAACAGCAGCACTGTCCTTGACAATATCAATAGCTAGTGTAGTATTAGATGTATTAAAGGTGCAGTATCTTTACTATCACATCTCAAGCATGTCACCATCTTCTTGGGCCTTGGCGCATGCCTTAAGTTTTCAAGGTGTGCTTTTGATCGCATGTGCAAAGCTCTATTTAGAGCGCTAATTCCCTGTTAAAATTTCGACTTTTTATGAAAATATTCTTTGAAAAACCAAAGGCCATATTAGCAATTCTTATAAAAAATGTAAAAGATTGAATAAAATGGACGACAACGCACAGAAAAAGAACAAGAAAAGAAGCAAATTGGATGAAGGAATAACAATTGAAGAAGAACGAGACATCAACCTTGACATGGGAGAGTGTGCTCGATGATTGTTAAAAGTGTAATAGGATATGAAGATCGATTTTTAACAACAAGGTTAATTTGTTTGACCCTGAGACTCCTGTATTCAACTTAAATGCAACAAAGCTGTCTCCCACGTAGTTCATACTACTCCGTTTTCGCATGAAAACGGATCTATTTTTCTCAATTTTTGGCATTACCTTCAATTAATTTGATAAGACAATGGAGAATTTTAAAAACGCTGATGAAAATGAAGCCAAATGAAAATGGGTTGTTTTGAAAACAGATCATTTCCAGTGTGAACACCAAAAATGGAGACATTCGAAAAAGTTCTCCTTTTCAAAAAAAAGACCGATAGCGTTGTTTTCGTGAAGCAAATGTGAATTTCACAGCGTTTCTAATCATTTTCATTTGAGAACG
>JAYJMH010045194.1:0-14441 GCA_036873815.1 Phacellophora camtschatica
ACTAGAGTAGATATTGTATAATGAATCGTGAAGTTGATGAATTTAAACAATTCTAAATTAATTGATTTTTGTTGTGCAGTGGAATCTGCATTAAGCGGACACAGTTATTAGTGCACAATTAAGTGTGCATTGCGGTTTTAACGGAGTATCCAATTTATATAAATAAATGTATATGTTACGGAACCTTCTTAAAGTTCTGCCAATCGCTGATTCTCGGATATATTGTTTACCAGTCAGAATAATCGAAAAGAATAATTCGTGTTGTACTCAATTATCAGACACTCATCCAATCTCATATGCTCTCTTACATTCACAATCTTCAATACGATCTCAACTATCTATTACAATCTGGTAACAATCTCACAATCTTTTTATAATTTCTTGAGTAAAGTTTTAATACTAAAATATCAACTATTGTGACATAAAATAAACCAATCAAAGTTAAGGAAAAGGAAAAGGGTGTGTTTTTCAAAACAATAGATCTACGTATAAACCTGAAATGTTACCTTAGTCATACTGCTATTATGAATCACAAAGCCTAAGGTTCTTTGTTATGATCTTTCAATCCCATGCATCTTCGCTTAATCACATGCAAACGAGACTCTTACGCATATGCAGCCTACTTCAAAGCAACATATAGTCGTACTTGTTTTCAATCATAACATGTTACAATGAAATACATTTATTCAAATACACTCCAAAATTAATAACAAATACCCTGCAAGAAATAATAATTAAACTTGTAATTTTTATCAACATTCCTTTTTCTAATAATTCCTATACACCAACCATAATTCTACACAGATACTCAATACGACTAAGCTGAAGGGTCAGGGGTTTCCCCAACAGTATAATAAACGATGCAAGTGTCCTCTTTCTGCTTTGGCAGGGGTTTTGGGTATCACGGTATCATTGCTGTTTTAATCAGGTATTAAAGGTATTAATGTCGTTAGTTTTAAGTATTGAGTTATCAAAGTAAATATTTATAAAAGTTTATTTTTGGTATCACGGTACCATTGTGACTATAATTTTGGTATATGGGTATCCTTTGGTAATGAGTATATGTTAACTTATTGTTCATTGGAAATAAATCCGGATTTCAGTAGCCTGCTTGCAGACTCAACTAAACTCTTGTAGCGGAATAGTGAAACCATTCTTTCATTTTTCGCTTCTATGAGAAAGTTGAATTTTAGTTCATTTTAGCCTTAATATTCGAGAACTAAACTTTGTTCAGACTGCCGTTACAGGGACGGCGGAGCCCTTGCAACAGTGAGAGAGACTGAAAGCTCGATTTAACCCTGTCTGGAACGGAAATTGTGTGAACACGATAGAAAAAGCAAGAATTTTACAGAAAAATGGAGAGGCTTCAGCCCACCCACTCAGTATGGCTCTGCTGTTCCTGCGTTCGCACTAATATCAAATATTTTTAGAGTACATTTTAGCTACACATTTATGAATGCAAATATTGTGCTGTGGGCTTCAATGCAAATATTGTGCTGTGGGCATGAATGCAAATATGGTACTGTGAGCTTCGGGAGTATTTGGAAAAATTACCATAAATAATTTTAGGTACTTTGTATTATGAAGTCCTATCAATTAAAAATTCGATGTTTTGTCCAAAAGTCTAACATTCCAAAACATGCCTATGCTAGAAAACTTGTGTATATTTTTATTATTATTTAGATAAAGTACGTTATTTGTATGAGATTTGTATGTATTAATGGAATTTGTGTATTTTGTGTATCATATCTTGTGAAGATATATTGAAATTGGAATAAGAAAATGGCTTGATTTTTTTGTGATTTGCAAGATTTTCTAAAAATATGCTACGTATCCCAAAAAGATGGCAACAAGTTTGATTAAGTCTAGTGCTGAGAATATCGCTAAAACTCGTCAAAAATAATTTTTTAAGTAATCGTCTATAGTCAACTTGGAAATAAAAATCTCTTCCGTTCATATTAATCGTTTGAGAATCGAGATAGTGGCATTTAAAGTTCAAATCTAGACCTGGTTTTGGGTTGGAGGCAAATTTGAACTTTTAGAATTAATTATCTCGACTCTCGATACACAAATAATAACAAACCAGGTATCAATTTTTAACTCGCATAGTTAGCCTTAATCAAAGTTATTACCTTTTTTTGGGACACCTGGTAGAATAGACAATTATGCAGAAACTATGAGAAGAATTTTCTCCCGAAAGCTGTGTCTTATTATAAAATTTTTATAAAGCGTAAGGAATGTTGGGAAAACGTTTATTGTCATTTTTTAAAAGTAGTCGTCTATAATCATGGGTTAAAGGAACCATAGTGTTTTTGCTCCTACTAGTTGTATTTTACCTACCTACTCGAGTTTTCACCTTTCTTCCTTCCATGGAATTATCGAAGGAAAAGTAAAGTCAGGAAAGCGCAGGTAGAAAAACACAGGTATAGGAACAAACCCTCCTGTTCCTTTAACCCTACCTGGACCTGGAGGGAGGGGGGGGGGGCAATTGCATTTTATGAAACAACTCGAAGGGTTATTCTGATGTTGCTGAAACGGTTTGACTTTTCCTAAATATTATCTAAAAATGTTTCAATTTATTTGTTGGCATATTTACGCGTTGTCATGGCAACCAGTTTTTAAAAAGGTGCTTAGATTTTAAAAGAGCACTAATTCCATTTTCTACCATGTATAGTATTGTTCTCGGAACAATAGAGAACAATGGTTTGGCTAATCAATTGTCTTAAGCAACCATTGTTCTTGAAGTTATTGGGGCTACTTTTTAAAGGAGTGGTACTGGAGACGAGGTTGATGAGCAGTAGAACAGATCACGGAGGAGACAAAGATATTTCCAGATATAAAGAAAACAACAATACACTTCAAATCTTAAATACTGCTTTCAAAAATTTCTGATTTAACGTAGAATGTTCTTCACATATCTAGAGATCGTGTGTAAAAATATAACTTTGGCGCTAAAAATTATAAATCTGATATTTAGGGTAAAATATTAAGAAATAGCATAGAAATATTTATAAAGAGATGTTATAGGCTGCAAAGTTTGCTTTTTCGTTCCAATATATTTTTGGGTCACCTCAAGATAGGTAGAAAAAAACAATTCAGCCCTTTCTAAAACAAAAATTGTCTAAAAAGGCCTTGCAAAACAACAAGCAAGAAATTTGGAGAAAAATGCAGTATGGATCTGTGTGGTCCCAGCCATTGCATCAAATTTTTAATTATTTCAAAAAATAATTTGGCTTTATTCATGTCCTCACAAGTCCGTGAAATTTAAAATGAAAGTTTCCAGTCAAAAGATCTTTTCAGGGTGACTGAGATTTTCTGTTGTAGTTGTTGTTGCCTTCAAATTTTAGCGCAAAAAATGGCGAAAAGAAGTCGTGATAATGGAATGGAGGAAGAACTCTTGAACAAAGAGGTAGGTTGATACTAGCTCGCTACTTTAATTCTATTATCTGTTCAACCATACTTAATCAATTAAAAGTTTTTCCGACAAAACGTTTGCAATAATGAAATTAATAAATGTGTGCATATCTAGCTAGTTTCAGAAAAGAGGCGGCCTACCTTTTTTCAGTTTTATTAATATTATTTATTTAGTAGCTTTTTAGAACTATAATGTATAATAAACTTCCCAGCCTCCTGTGGTATTTTATATTTTGGTTAGGCCTATATAAATAATAGCCCTGCTACTATTTTATTGAGGGAGCTAATCCTAAAATTAAGTAGGAAAGACTCGCCAGGCCTCGTCTGGCAAAAAAAGGTAAATATGGAGGAAGCATTGTTTTCCCTTTTCTGTATATTTGACATAAAAACATTTTTGATCTTGTGCTTAAAAGTGTTCTTATTTTTGTCCAGAAGTGTTGCTTTTTCGCAAAGGGAGGTACAAGGGGGAGGTTCAGAGTTGCTTTGTTGTGTTTGTTAAAATATTAAAATTTTTAGGATGATAAAAAAAGACTGCCAATGAAGGATTTTTCTGCCAAGCCCCCCTGAATGGATTTTTTTGCTAAGTCCACATTATAGACCATTTTTAAGAAAATATGCTTTCATAACGTCAACAAAGACAAATAGGGGAAATCGCAGACAGACCAGTTACTGTTGAAGAGACAACTTTTCTCCCAAGACAGCTTTTCTGTGCCAAGACAGCTTTTCTGCCAAGCCCCCTGTGATATTTTTTCATCTTCTGTTTACATTTTTGTTGCACTTTCAAGCTTAAAAAACATTTCAATTATTCTGACAATCAAAATGACAATTATTATATTTTAAAGACAGACTTGTCAATCCTCATTCCTGAACTGTGTCATCAGTTTTATCATCTTGGATGGATGTCAGCTTCTGGTGGAGCAATGAGCATTAAAGACAGGTACTGTCAGGCTGATAAATTTTCTACCAATTTTTTTAATTTTATGGTTTGAAGAGAATCTTTGCTCAAATTGATTTCTTTCAAATTTGTATACCTATTGTACACAATTTACATACAAATGTTTTCAAAGTCGTATAAACTTTTTTCAATATATTGTATACCAATTTGTTTCAAAATCATAAACTTTGATCAGCATGGTGTCTTTGTTCACTCAGCTTTTTACAACTTTGATCTTTTCTATGTAAAAATAGCTGCCACTTGATGGCCATTGATTAAAAGAGGCCCAAACTGGTACAATAAAGATTTTTATGCATGAAAATTTTCAAGCCAGCAAACAAAAAAAAGTGCCAGTTTAAAATTTGTATTTAATTTTTCAAAAAGATGCTCATGCTGCATTTATAACTAAAAACAATTTTGTTACTGCCCACAGCTGTAGGGATCAAGAAAACAATTTCCAACTTGGTTGTCGCTTGAGAGACATAATCTGCTGATAAAACTTGGCTTCATTCACCACACTTTCAATTTCACAATACTGTTTGTTGTTTTAACTAACCATCCAAATGTTATTGTACCGGGTCAACCAAAAGAGATTTCCTGTCATTTGAAAGGCTACAGTACAAGACTTTTTGGTTTTTAAGATGTACAAATATTACATATGAATACATGTGAAAGGCCAACTTAGAGTTTTGGATATCACATAAGCTTCTGGAACAAGGTTAAGGTATCAAAATTGTGAAACTAAAATTACTCTAAAGTTTGAGAAAATTGATTTTGAGAAAATGCCATGAACTCCAGCCCACAAATTGAAGATTTCAAACAGTGGGACATTTTTCAGTTGTATTTTTCATTCAAGAAGTGCTGGTACTGGTACCTATCTTAATTTATTTTGAGGGATTATGTGAATTTATTTTACAATTTCGAATGAGGTTTTATCTTCTGAATTTTACCAGAATGCAGCTTTTTCTGCAATTTGCTATTAAATTTACTTTTGCAATATTTTAATTTTAGCAAAGGGAGAATTTATGTCACCCCATCTGGTGTACAAAAGGAGCGAATTCAGGTTAGATAATATTATAGTTTTTTCTTTATTTCATTGATCACTTAATAATCTTAGATTTTTAAATTCTGATATGTTTTAACTTTAGCCTGATGACTTATTTATTTGTGATGAAGAAGAAAATATTGTCGACAGTCCTGATCCAAGGTAATACTGTTCAAATAACAATCTTTGACATGCCACAGTATTAAGCACCTTTCATATTTCTTATTGTCAAGCCTAAAATCTGAATCTTGAATTTACAGTAAAAACATTATTTTCCAAAATGACAAAACAACAAAGGAACATCTGAATCCTTCCAAATCAAATACTTTTCTTTAGGCCATTCTACAAAAGCTCTGGTTTGAGGGTGATGCACAATTTTAACTGTGAAAATTAATATCACAATTTACAAGGCACCAACAATGTCATGCAAGGTATTTTTGATAAAGTTAACAATCAATGAGTAACAAGACAAATATTTTGTATGATTGTAGGTGATATTTTTTATTGTTAGACTCAATCTGTAGCCTTTTTTGGGACACCCAGTACATCACATCAACCAATCAACCTTTTCTTAATAAGATCACTTTTATGAAATCGATAGAACTTTTCAGATGTTGTTGCGTTTTTAATTGCAGAAATTGATTGTGCACACAAAGTTTAGTATATGAACCAATTTTTTGTTTCTACCTATATTGTCATCAAAAATATAGCAATGTGAAGTTTTCAAATTGTTGAAGGCTTTGAACGTGAAAATGGCATTGAAACAAAGCATAATTTTTTGCGGTCAAAGCCTTTATATATTTCAACAAAATGAGAGTTCAATAAACAGAATGAAAAAAGAATTAAAGTTGTTTGTTTAATTAACTAACTAAATTATTCTACTTTTTTGTTTCAGGAGAGAAATGAAAATGAGCTCATGTGCAAAATTCTTTATGCTTGCATACAAGCAAAGAGGTAACTTTTTGAATTCTTCGCCTCAACCATGATTTCAAGTTGTCTGAGTTTTGAGTTGTCTGAGTTGTCTTATTTAAGTTGTCTGAGTTTTGGTTTTTGAACTTGGCTCAAGCTATTGAATTTTTGTATATGCCTGTTGACCCAAAAAGAGTACCCTCCTTGATAGGTTACGTAAAATCAGGACATTGCCTGATTAATTATTGTTTGAAAACTGAAACATTAACTTCGATATAGAATGTTTTCGGGGATTTTTCCGATATTTAAATTGTATGGAGTTTATAAAACGTGGCGGTTTTAAAATGTACGAAAAAGTAACAAAACGTTGTCATACGGCAGCAATTTTTATTTTTAGCATTTGAAACTCAAATAAATATTGTGTTTGTTGGCTTGAGAATATTAATCTCGTTTTTTCTGACACTTGGGACTTCTCTACATCCATTTGCCATTTTCAAATTGTGTTGTGTTATATTTCCAAACAAAATTAAAGATGATTCTCGTTGTCTCATGGGTAAAATTGCTTTTTCTCATAAAATCCAAATGTTCGTCCATTTTTAAATATCGGAAAAATCCCGAAAATTAGGAATATGTTTTAGCTTTGAAACAATGGTTCTTATGACTATGCTTCAATCTGCCAATCGTCTGATCTTACGTAGCTCTTTTTCGGTTACCCGGTAGATCACAAAAAACAAAATTTCACATTCTAATGGGATTCGAATCTCGAAAATCTAATTCAAAATTGTAGAATAAATTATCATAATCACACTAAATATTTTGATGTATATACTTGGGTATTTCTTTTAGAAAAACATTTTTGCGAACGAGCATGCAATTACAGAAAATTCAAATATTGTATATACACATGATTTGTTTTATAATGCAGTTCTTGTTTGATGAAATTCCTTTCAGGTGCCAAAGCTGTCATTCATACACATTCAAAATCAGCATTTGTGGCTTCTGTTGTTTTTCCTGGTAAAGAAATAAGACTGACACACATGCAGATGATTAGGGGAATCAGAAACGATAGAACTGGCAAAAATTTTGGGCGAGTTTACTTTTAAGATTGTTAAGTTTATAGTTGCTCAACAATAGCCTATTGTTTAATCTATTGTTTAATAGGTTTCACGTTAATACTGGCTTTAGATTGTTCTTATACGCTCACCAAATATTAAAGATATTTCACTCTTTCACGCCCAGATTTATTTCTAGTAAACAAGCAAATCATATGCAACTTTTATTTTATACATCCAAAATCTAAAATTAATTTATATGATAAAATTATGTGGAAATATCATTTACCTCGTGAAAATATGACGTTTCATGATGTTTGTTAATGGGCCATAGGGTGAAAGGATTGAAAGGATTGATATTTTAGAAAGCATTTTGAAGATGAAAAAGAAATTATAATTTTTCAAACAGGCTCACCCGAAAGAAATTTAAAGAAAAACTAATCATTTTTTGTTATAACTTTAATATTAACAGCAGTTTTGCATGTAAGGACCCGAATATGATTGACGACAAACAGCAGAACATCATTACAACTATCATCAACCATAGGATTTCAATAATTTTTCATCGTATGCGCATTCTAGCGTCCGTATAACTTCTTTATGACGATATGATGCAATTTAAATTGTACACAGACGCCATGCGGCTAAACACGAGACAAAACAAACGTATCTCTCTTTGAAGATTAGATCAATGTAAGTATAGACGAAAGCGCACAGTTCGTTTGACTTTTCAACAGGGTATTGCTACATGGTAACTATTTGGTATCATTACCTGGTTACGATTGTATCGTTAAGATCCTGAACAGTTAATACTCTTTAATTGAGCGTGAATGAAAGGATGTGCTTTGTTTATTTGTGGATATCGTTAACGTTCGGAACGGAATGGAATGTGAAATTGTAAATATGCAAAGCGTTGCCGTGAAATGTTTATTTGGTGTATTTGTTAGCCTGCTGTTTCCAGCCCATTCTTCCACGCATTTGTATCCACGCATTTGTATAATGCTCAAGAAAGCAATGCTTTCTGACCTGACAAAATATATAATTTGAAACAAATGCCAATACAGAATGCAATATTGATTTTTAAACTGGACGTGACTCAAAGAAAGAAACGTTATTTCTAAAGAATTCTTGGTTTCAAATATACTACCCTGCATCGTCTGGATAAAAAGGCACAAAATACGCAACGGAGAGAATGTGCTTTTATCGTTTATTCATGTGGCGTTTAGAACAATGAGAAAACAATAGAAAATATTGAATATGAAAAATCAGTTTTTTTTAATACGGGCCTTAATGTATTATTGCTACTATTTGCAGGGAAGGAGAAGGCTTTGCAGCTAACTAATGCTGTTATTAATCGAAATTTAACTAGGGGTTGTATTCTTGACACTACTAGTGTCGGTTGTGTGCATGTTTTGCAATGACGAAACTTTGCACGTGAATGTGCTGCAGATGATGATTCTAGTGGGAAAATCAACCTTAAAATTGTGCTAGCCTTCCAGTACCATTTTCATTGCATCAAGTTGTACGAGTATCAAGCACCATTTTCACTTTGATCAAAAGCCGACAAAGCTTAACAATGGGCGGGGAAACCAAAAATAGGATGTTTGTGTTTGTGTTCATGTTCATGTTCATGTTCATGTTCATGTTCATGTTCATGTTCTTTTTCATGTTCATGTTCATGTTCATGTTTTTTTATGTTCATTTTCATGTTTTTTTATGTTCATTTTCACGTTTATGTTAATTTTTATTTTTATGTTTATTTATATGTTCATGTTGATGTTCACATTTATTCTATTTTCATGTTCATGTTTATTTTAATGTTTATTTTAATGTTTATGTGCATGTTCAAGTTTATGTTATGTTCATGTTAATTTTTTTTTTATGTTTTATTGTTTTTCGAATTTCTTATAGCTTCGACGAGGAACTTGTCATTCCTGTTATCGAAAACAGACTTGCCGAAATCGATCTTGTAGTGAGTAATTTTCGAGTTTCATTTTATTTAAATCACGGCAATTTTATAAACACTACGGTAAATTAATACAATATGACTGCATAAAAATACACTGCAAAGCAAAACTACAAAGAATAATTTAAAATGTTCAAAGACATAATTTTTCCATAGTGGAATTCTTTAAAGGAAAAAAATAAGACACACACACATTATGGTAAATTAAAAAAGAAAGGGATTTTGAACGGGAATTGCTGACAAAAGGGTAATTGTAAGTTCTAATTGCAGAATGTATAGGACGCATTGCCAAAGTCTTTTATGGGTCTTTGCTTTGCCATATAGATGGGCTAGTCTTGACCCTTTTGTACTTAGGAACTTAGCTGTTTGTTCCGGCAACATCATGCATACAGCAGTATATAACTGTGAACGCCAAATTGCTCACTTAGTATTTTCATCTTGCTTCGCCAAATTGCTCACTTAATCATCTAACCGTCAAAATTCTCACCACGTGATAAAAAATCTCTCTATTGTTTATTTTTCTATATATACAAACAACGTCTTTTACTTCATTTAGCTAAATTTACTTTTGCTATATTATTTACTAACGATAATAATAATTATTTACTTCATTTAGCTACTTTTATTATTATTATCGTTAATGTTTATAATTAATTTAATATTACCGCTTTATTTCAATCTGAAAATGAAATTCGCCTATTTTACTTAACGAGTTTGGCATTTAAATCTTCACAATATTATCTTTATATTTTCTCCATGAAAAATTAAAAATAACATTTTATGCTTCATTTAAATGATGATAAAATTAGCAACATTTTGCTGCCAACAGTTGAGTACCTTGTTGGCCCGTACTTTGCGGGCCTTAATTTAACACTGGCCCTTATTGGCGCTATTTTTAAGAAGGCCATGGCCCAACTCTCATAGGCCTCTGATTGGCTGAATGCATATCATAGCAAACCACTTGATTGGTTGATGCAAAATTAGTCCCTGGTCACTAGAACTGTTAACACTAAACTAAAACTGGTAAGAAAATAGCCTTAAAAGTGTTTAAATATATAAAATTCTTGTGTAGTACCATCTTTATAAACTTTCTGAAAAACTGGCTAGTATGGGGTGCCAACACCGCCAAAATTTAGCTATTAGGTTTTTTCTGAAAATGGATAATTTTTTATTAAATATTATGCTCTTTATAAAAACATTCAGCTAGGTTGCATAAAAAACATTCAGTTCCGCTGCGTAATAACATTCAAGTATGCTGCATAAAAACAACAGAGGTCTGTATCGAGCACTGGGTTCAAAATTCCCACATCCTCCTTGATGTAGAACTGTAAAAAGCAGCTGTTTTGAGCGGCAAAAACGACACAAATTGTATTTGCAACAATTTTATAACAATCAACATAAATCAAGCATGAACTCCCGAAAGAGAACACGGAATTACAATCCAGCTGATCGCATAGATATGAATTAAAGAACTTTACAATTCTACGATTTAAATAAGATACTATACGGAACTTAAGATGAAAAGTAACCAATAAGAAATAAGAATATCAGGAAAATGTGACTAACATGATATAAGCTCAAGCGGTGATAAAATATGAGAAAAACAACTAGTCATATACCAAAAGTAAATACCGAAAAAGAATGAAAACGAGGTTAATACGTAAGTTGTGCTGAAACGGCGTTATTCAGAGTCATTAAGCTTAAAAGCGGTATAGAATCAAAGAATCAAATATGCAATGACAAACAGTGGCTAAACGAAAGAAAAATATTCTGTAATGAATGAACAAAATAAGGCTGGGAAAAAGTGGTATCATGACAGAACAAACCGTGGAAATAGTTGAGTACATCCTTAAAAACGTTCCTCCATAAGCGCTCTATTCGCTGATTATGAACACTGCGACCAACAAAAGCTGTTTTACGATTCAACCCTCTTCTTTCTATCATACATTGCACCACATCGACATTTTTTCTTCCCATATCACATCATCTGACCCTTGATGGCATTCCCCATTTGCTCCAGTGACGTGGTGGCAGGGGCGGAGGCCACTTTTTGCAAATTCAATTGCTCCTTGTTTAGCGACAAAAGCAATGGCCATAAAACTAACTGTAGTGACGACGATGATGATGAAGATGGAGTTAATGACAGTATCAATGAAAGCCGCGATGATGATGATGATCGTCCACGTAACAACGATTTAAATGAGAATCCAAGAAAGATAAAAGGAAGACTTCATCATTCATAGATTCCTGGAAAACCTTTCTCGCCCAGATTATCATCTTGTTGATGCGTATCCTACATTGTGCAGAGTATATTCAATTGCAGTAGTCATACAAATCAATTCAGCTTCCGCTGAACGGTCATATTCAGCTTTAAAACTGGCTAAAACAAGAATTCGCTCAGCAACGGTTCAAGAACGTCTTGAATAATTGCTTGTGATTACAGTTGAAAGAAAAATATTGCTTTCTCTGGACAAAGAAACGATGATAACTTCATTTGCGAATACATCCTCCGAACCTATGAAAGCATTCGTATAAACTTTAAATTTAATGGACGAAACAAAGAGGAATTGATTCAATATTTGAAATATGAGAGAAAAAACTGCCAAATGGGAACCGTTTTCAAAATGCTACCCAATTATGTTTCAGCAGGCAAAGCCCGAACAACATTTCTTCAAATGATGTCTGTGAGATTCAGGAAGAAAGTTGTGAGGTAGTCAATTAGCTATTTAGCAAAATATTTCTATTAATTCAAAACGTTTCGCGACGACGCTTAGTGCGGATTTTAAATAAACGACATGGAAATTTGACTATTTCCTGTCAAACGTTTTTCAACAAATGTTTAGTAAATATCCAAAGATACTCACCAAAAAAGTAAAAATAATTGAAACAGTTAGTAACAGTTAGGACATTTGATCTCCGTCACTATTGCACCCAATTCATCATCTGTGATATGGCAATGATGTGATTCCAAATTCAGAAGGACTGCGCTGAATCGTCCTTTTGAGATATGCAGCAAATTATTTTTTGGGTTGCATTAAATCCCAAGTCTACCAGACATTGCACTTCCTCTTTTGATATAACATAGGAAGGCTATCATCTCCTTCTTTTTCCAATCTCAAAGAACCACATCCATCCTCTACGATTTGCATGCTGTGAGCAGCTCTTCAAACACTTTATCCGATACGTTAGAAAGTTCGTTGCTTAAATGGCACAATCAATTTCGACAATAAAATTTCTTATACAATATTCAATAATCAATTTGCTTCCTGTTCCTGAGAAGGGCTGCTTGCCAGTTCTTGGCCTATTCTTCCAATGCTTATTGCCAAATCTCGCCTAAAACGTTGAAGTTGGTCGCATGTCGATAGTTCGATAATTACCTTGAGTTTAATTAATTTTAATTACCAAACCGGTGGCGAATGTTAGCAAACAACTGACTGTTTTAATGCAGCATAGCTGAATGTTTTTATGCAGCGGGGCTGAATGTTTCTATGCAGCATAATTGATTGGTTTTATGCAGCGGCGCTGAATGTTTTTATTCAGCGGGGCGGAATGTTTTTATGCCTCATGGCTGAATGTTTTTTTTATGCATTTCTGAATGTTTTTGTAAAGAGCATAGTATTTAATAAAAAATGCTCCACTTTCAGAAAAAACCCAATAGCTGAATTTTGGAGGTGTTGGCACCCCATAGGCTAGAGCATGTGGCATCGTTTTTGAAGTTAGAAATCTCCTTGCTTCTTATCTGTCTCTTGACTCATATTTCGTAGACTTTCTGAAATTTTCTGATTTAGACTATTTTCCTTGACATTCAGACTAGTGAGTTTGACATCCAGGCTTTCATAATTTCTCAATGCAATTAATCTCAATGCATCTATTCATCATTATTCAATTAGGCAATCAAATTGTGGGAATTTTTCACAAACAATCTTCAGTATGGATTAAAGTAAACTGTGTAGAAATTGTGGACTAAAGCTTTTTCATTGTTGATCAAAAAGGTGTGATGTGGCTCACATCAATTTGATACTATAGGCGCTGTTGTTTATATCCCACTCTTGCTGTTTCAAAAGTTTAATTTACTCAACATATTTGAATTAATTTCAATTATCTATTGTCGATTGCAGCTTTTGTATTGCCAGTTTACCATAAATATTATTATTTTATCAGGAACCTTTAGAACAAGCCATGAAATTATACCCTGATACACCCTGTGTTCTGGTGAGGCGACACGGAATCTATGTTTGGGGTGATTCATGGGAACGCACAAAGATAATGTAAGTTTTAAGGACAGCTTTCAACTTGACTCGTATTGATTGATGGGCCAAATTTCGGGCAGGCCTAGTGCACATGATAAACTCGTTTCTCAATTGGTTAATTTTTAAAAGCATTGTTGTATTGCTATGGACTCGATGAGTCCAAATTCGAGATTGTGGTTGCGAGCACTTTTGGATGTTGTCTACAAAATTTATTTATAACCTGTTATTGCGACATTCAACTTTGAAGCTATAAATTTCTAAGATTTATTTTTTATCTTGGTATGTTTAGAGAACTTACTGTCGCCAATACCCGTACCTTTATTAGTGTGCACCTCCCCCTCCCCCCTATTTGCTCTTTGTACGGCTGTTGTATTTTCAACAGGAATGCTACGCACTTGCATCCGACGTAAAAGTTACTTCCTTTGCCCCCACTGAAATACGACAGTAGAAATGAGATTCATGATCGATAAAAGTATTCTTAATTTTTGTTATGTGTTGCCAAGCTCCTATTACTCGTGACGTAACTGAGGTGAAATCAGTGTTTGTATGATTTTGACGCTGCCGTACGACTTTGAGGGCTGAAGATGACACGCACTCAATCAGACCCATTGTTAATGCCAGAATGTGACATGTACATTACGGGAACTTGGTGAATGTCGTGATATTTAAAGAGATAAGGGCGGCTTTCATATCAAACCCCCAAGAAGCTCTGTATTTTCACTCTGAGGAAGAATTATTATATTTTATCTCGATTATCATAATTTATACAAGATTAATAATCAATAGTAAAATCTCGAACAAGTAAAATCTCGGGAACCAAAGCCGCCCATTGTGAACCAACAATCCGTTGTGTACTATTTTAAGTGTGATC
>JAYJMH010045205.1:0-37680 GCA_036873815.1 Phacellophora camtschatica
AAATATTAACGATAATAATGAGCGACGTTTCGATGTCATCTTAACATCATTTTCAAGCTAAATGAAATAAAAGACATCTTAAAAGAGATCTTTACCCTGGGCACCATTTAGAATAATATTCCATTGGATCCAAGGCAAGAAAAAGGCGAGCAAATTTTTAGAACAAAAGTCAAACAAATCATTTCGACTATACATAAGCAATGTTGGTTATATTTCGTTATTATCAAATAACTGTATTTAAATGTTAATTTCAATTAGCGTTGGAATTTTAGCTATTCTTTCACTAACTGTAGAAGAGAATAAAAAAAAACCAGAGCGTTGAATAAAAAGAAATGAATAAAACAAGGTCTGACTCTGGTGCCCAGGGTAAGAAATCTGATTTAAGAAGAAGACTCGAGGCAAGTCTAAGAAAAGGTTGCTTTTCTCTGTTCTCCATGCTTATTTATTTCGCACTTGTGGTATTTACGAAATACTTTACGAAAATAATTTACGAAATACTGTGGGTTCAATTGAAATATTTGATTGTCTCTTCTTTAATGCATTTTTTTCTTAAAATAATATTTATTAAAATGTGGTTTCTGAATTCATAAATTAACACTGAATGTTCACAATCGTTGATACAGCAAGGATTAAAAAGATAACGAAACTCCGAGTCACAGGAGGACACAAAAAAAGAACTCAGTTACCAGGAAAACCCAAAACCACCGAAAACAAAGTTGATGATCATTTTAACGAAAACGAGGCATTTCTATTGTCAAAGAGCATCATGATTCAAATGACGTCACAATAGCGAGGCAAACAAACAGTCCTCCAAAACGTGTTTTTATTGATCAATCAAAATCCGCATGAAGGAAAATACTTATCTTAAGGAGCGCCAAAAGGTTTATCTTACTTGCAACAGAGTGCAGAATTCTTGCTGAAAATACGATCAGATAGCTAGCTATCTTGGATTTTGAGTTTGTTTACTACTGACCTAGAATTCGAGTGAGAGTGAGAATCTACAGCTCGATAATATTCTTGTCTGGATGCGTAAGTTTGGAAATTTTACAACTTATACCTTTACAACCTATGTTTTGATGATTGTCGGTTGTTAATAAATTTTATGAATAAATTTTTGTTTAACATTCGGTATTTTCGGCATGATTTATCACATTGTTATTTTTCCATTTAGTTGCTAAATAACATTATTGTTTGTTGTGTTGAACCAAATTTTTTGCTCTCTGCTTTGAAGTATGTACAGCAAATAAAAATAATATATATGATATAATATATATATGATATAATATAACATAATATATATAAACAGCAAATAAAAATAATATACATGACAACATGAGAAATTAACAATATGGTAGAAATAATCATTGTTCACTTAAAAATACGTTCATTATAACCTTCTCGTAATTTTCTTAGAAATACTATTTTCAAAATAATTTATTGCTTCTTATGTAATGTTAAATATCGTGTAGTTAAATTGTATGCTGTAGGGATGGGTTGCGTTGCACCTGCAGACCAGTGACTGAGTGGCTCAAAAATTCTTACCGACCATATATTCATTTATTTGTAAAATGGCTGTTTCTTAAAAATATCCAGGGTGAATTCTTTGTGCCACCTGCTCAAAATATTAAACAATAAAACGACTTAAATAACAATAGAAGAAGGCTGATCTGCGCCAATGATCATGCTGAGATTAACCCCCAGATTCAGCTTGGGAAAAAATTACTGTTTCTCTTTCAGAGGAAATGGGGCAACGTCTGGAGGTCCAGTTCCCAACTATTATACTCTCACGTCTCAGTAGAGCATGTAAACAAAATAATAGAGTTCCTAAAAGTGGGACTTGAACAAGCCCAGTTTTTGTTTGCTGTTTTGACTTGTTCCAAGTCTCGTTCGTCCTTCGCGCTTCTGCTCGCTTCCTGCTGCAACGAAAACAAAGAATGAGACGTTGAGAAAATCTACGTTCGTAGAGCATACGCATACTGCTTTTGCCATTCACCCATAATCATATGGTATTAAGCCGATCAGATAGCTGCGGATCAGCCGATTAAGCCAATCAGATATTTTTGTTCTCTTTGTTGTTTCATGTTGGTTGCTGCCATACCCACAACGGGGGTCTGTGCATTTTCAAGCATTCGATTTGATTTGAAAGATGTTGCATGTCGACAGGCTTATTGTTCTAAAAACAATGGAGAGAACAAACGTACCACTTAAATATCTTACACTAACTGACATGCATCGCATAATAAACATCAACCTCGTTTCCAAGGATATTTTAAGAGAAGAAATTCTTCTGGTAGTGGTACCTGCCTCTAAATTTTTAATGCGATTATGTAGTTTCATCGTTTCGTTCTCACGTAGTTTCATTGTTTCGTTATATCATAATTTCATTATATTGTTTTACATCGTAGTTTCGTTATATCTTGGTCTCGTAATATCGTAGTTTTATCTTTTCGCACTATCATAGTCTTACAATGTCCTAGTTTCGTAATATCGCAGTTTCGTTATATTGTAGTTACGCCATTTTGTGATATCGGTGTTTCGTTATATCGTAGGGCGAGTTCTTTTGTAGATCTTCCAAATCATCTAAATCCTGAAAACGGTATAGGTTTTCGAGAAACCCAATCCAAGGTTAAAATAACAAGAATTCTGAAAATCCAAAATTTTAACTTGACGCTATCGTTCCCAGGCCTGAAAAATTGGCATGTCTTCTGGTGACAGTTTCCTAGAAACTTTGAATTCTCGAAAACCTGCTTTCAGAAGCACGAATAAAGGCTAATGAAAAAAGAATTGGCATTAAAGAACACTTCCCTAGTTCGTAATATGGTAGATTAATATTCATAACATCTAAGCTTCGTTTATACAGTAAAACACCGCAAACAAGAACCTACTTTTTTTACAAACAAACTGAATAGGTTCTTATCAATGTGGTGCTATTACCATGTTCAGGGCGAGGTTCTCATCAAAAGGGTCTATAATTCTACTTGATGTCTAATCCCCTAGCATTTGTTTTTGAAGAAATTAAACTGCATATTGCCAAAAAATGACATATTTCTCAACTTTTTTGAATTGCTAGTGCACTTTTTATATGACATTAAAGCATTTATACCATATATATATACATTAAAAACGTAAATTTTTAGCGTTAGAAATTAAATGTGCCATTTCAGAAGAACATATAAATATATCAGTCTGTTTTTGGTTCGCATCTTTGGGCACCTTTTGATAAAATATCAGTCTGTAGGTTTTTATTTTTCTAGGTTCTTGTAAGTGGGTTTTACTGTATCCCCGGGTTATATCGTACCGTCTGCACGGTTTCCAGAGCTGCTCCGTGGAGTCAGTCGAATATTGACGCATAGTTGGTACCATTCTTTTATTTGAGCCGATGAACGCTCAGAAATTCAAGGTAGGTACATGTAATATTTTAAAATATCCCTGGGAGATTGAGGTTGAATAAACATAACTATATATTCCTTACGCAGATTTCAAGCAAAAGCAGCAAGGAATCAGTCCGACTAAAAATATCGTTGTTCACAAGCAGATACACAGAATAACTAGACAATCAAACGATTTAGTTTTAATATTTTCATTGGTTCTTGGAATTCTCGTTTTTCTGATAATCTTGGTGGTCATCGTATATCAATGCTTGAAAAGAATTCGACGGTAAGGCTCTGCTTTATTTGTTTTCTCCAATGCGTTTCTTGGAGGGCCGCCGAGAGGTTGGTGAGGCCCTGGGGGCAAAAGTTTAATAATGAGGCCCCAGTGAGCAAAGCAAACCAAAACGTGCGTGAGGTTTTCAGGAAATTTTGCTCACCACGCCCTAGACTAGCTACACAGTACACAGTAGCTACACCGTATCGCTCCCCGAACTGCAACAGCGAAAATAGAGGGACTGTGTAGCCAACCTAACTACGCCCTTTAGGTTGGCTGAAAATACGTTTCAGAAATGTTAGGAGGCCCCCTAGAATGCCTAGGGTGGAGGATCATCCTAGCACTGGAATTACCGTGGGATCCAGATTCTCTAAGTTGTTTAATTAAATTTCATTTAGACATTCTGGATCCAAGGTAACACTGGGGTCATCCTTGTTGAGAGATGATTTGCCATTGTTGTTGTTCTAGTTTTCCTTCAAATGAAAGCCTTAAATTATTTTCCAAGAACTAAAGATAATCCTCCCTCCTCGTGAACCTCGTAAACTCCTTCCTTATTACCCAAAATTATCATCTTTCTTGATACCCTAAATTATCCCGATTCTCGAGCTAGGATGATAAGCAACTTAAATCTTTCACGCCCGGATTTATTTCTGTTAAACAGGCAAATACTATGCAAGTTTTATTTTTCACGAGGTAACACATGTTAATCAAGTTAATTTGTATGCTAAACTTATGTTGAATTATCTGAAATTAACATAATGTTCTACCCGCATTTACCTCCTAAAAATATGATGTTTTATGTTGTTTGTCAATGGGACATATGGCCGTTCCCGGGGTGAAAGGGTTAACGCAAAAGCGTCTCGACATGAATGGCAAACTGGTATCGTGCCATGGGTAACTGATTCCCATGGTAACATAACGTAAAAAGGTTTACACTTGCTTACAGTTTAAAACGACAAAGATGCAGCAACACGTTTTGAAGAAATTAAAAAGTTTGATGTGTTAACATTGTTTGCCTTTTAAATTACGGTCATTCTTGATCAACTTGTTGCATCAAAATTCCCCCCCCCCCCCATGGTCTATGATACTACTAATTCTAGAACATTTGTGCAATTCAAATCAGAAATTAGGGAACTCTTCCTTATTTACCGCTGATTTGTATTTTTCCTCTTTTCGTTACAGAGCAGATCACGAAGAACTACTTAAAAATGTTAACACATCCAAGAAAGATGTACAATTGTCAACAAGATTGATAAAGGAGAGCAGCAAAGAAAAGATTGGGTAAGATTTGAGAATTCTGATACTCCTGACTCTTCTAGGAGCTATCAGAAGATGGAAATTTAGCAATAAGTCTTGTGCAACAAGAAATTATGCAACAGGCCTGGTTCTTGTGGCCTACTGAATCCACACCCTCTGGTTCCAGTGGCCTACCAAATATCCCCACCCCCACCCCAGTGAAATATTGTATGGTAAATAACAATGACATATCTAATGGTTTTTGAGATAACCGAAGCTAAGCCAATACTGAAAGGATATACGAAGGGCTATTATTACAGCGAAAAGCAATTATTTTGTTAAATTTGCAAAAATATTTGTTACGTTGTAGCTACTCTCCACCTCTACACGGTGAAATTCATTACAATATTAGCTTCATCTCATTTTTTTCCCCTAGTTGCATGTCCGAACTTTTAGGTGAGTTACAAAAAAAGTTTTCAAACACCTTTCATAGTAATCGGAAGATAGTTTCGAGTTTAGGAACGAAAACCGATTTAATCGGAAGAAAGTTTCGAGTTTAGGAACGAAAACCGAATAAAGAAAAACGCATTTAAACTATCGGTAATCAGTATTTGGTTCTCTATCAGCTTTTGCTGATTGTGAAGTTTTCAGCGCTTGAATCTAATCTAAGATGAATTTTTGCCGCGTGTCTCAACAACATGTTAGCCTAAAGCTACCAAAAACAGCAAAAACATTATTGTTGAAAACAAATGTTTATATACTGTATTACGTAATTTAAAAACTACAAAATGCGTTAAAATATTGTCTAACAAAGCAGTGGCATAGCCAGGGTCTCATCCCTCAGAAACATGCGATTCTCAAAAATGGTTTTGTTAGCTATTGGGGGATGGGGGAGTAGCCTGATATCACCGATAAAATAAAATAAATTATAGGGCTGGGGGGGGGTCAACGGCCCCTTTTCCCTTTTTGCTACACATCTGATCAAGCGGAAAATTGATGTTGTCGTGTTTATAGAGTTGAATATAATAAGAAAAACTAAAATTTCTTTCAGGCAACGTGGTTTCAAAACAATAATCCCAAAGATTATAATTCACAAAGATTCACAAGATGAAGGAAGACAGTTCCTGTTCCTCTCTGACAGTTCTGAGTGTGAAAGCACTTTCTCTGATGAAGAACACCTGACCTGACAACTAAGAGTTCCACACCCACAAAAAAACTCTACTTGTATGAAATATGTATCAAAAAATTCTTTAAAAAAATGCATTTAGTGATGTTTTAATTCGGGGCTCATATTCATCAGGCTCGGCGGGGGGGGGGGGAGGTTATTTTTTATTATTTTTATTCCCTGCCTATTACGGGGCTCATCTACCTGGATAGTAAAAATACCTTAAGTCCTTGTTTCCCTGCGTTCTTTTATTTGCCGACGTCACTCCGATCAATGATGCGAGTTGATTTTGATAAATAATGTCTTAATGTTACAAGTTCTTGTGATTCGTTATGTGATTTTGTAGCTGCAAGGGATTTCGGTCACCAAATGAGTTAACCATCAGCCATTGCGGGTGAAAATTACCCATAGTACTTTTTTTGACGACTTTCGTGTTATCTGAAAGTGCGTTTTGGCCTAATAACGACTTATCAACGGTGGAAAAGGCCGTGTTTCTTTTCTTCGTGGTCAGAATTAATTTGTTTACTGCATCCACCTCCATTGGCGCAGCGTATAAATCTGTTTTCGCCATTTGTGAAGACCTTGTTGCAGTGTTATGTTGCTATGTATGTGCGCAAAGGCTGCTGGTTAGCAATGGGTCTTTAAGTCAGCCCTTCATGTGCACAAGAATCTTTAAAATGCTTAAACCAAATCGCTTTCTCCAGATCTGTGGACCAGCGAACGTTTAAAATACGTTTTTTCGACTCACCCAGTGCATATTTCAACACCCCTCTATGGGCCTGTTTAAATGAGTTGAGATCTAAGCTAGCTTGGCTGATGAATGCAAACCCTTGCGCAAAGCATTTGAAGTTTTAAACAGTTATCTAAACGCTGCTCAATCGAGAAACATTCCCAAAGTCTATAAAAAAAACCAGAAACCATTTTTTGTTTAATTGACACTGTCAATTTGTTCATAAAACTGTTTATTGATTTGGTTATAGACTTTGACACACTATCTCACATCGAAAATTCCAGCTAAAGAAATTGCAGACAAAAAATTGACTAACCTCCCACAACAACTATTAAGGCTACCTTATATTTAACCAAACATTTTCAAAAAATTTGACTAGAGAGGTACGCCCTGAATGGAACACCTTGTTGACTATCAGTATATTCTCTTGACGCTTTTGTAACAAGTAAACTCGTGAAGCATGCATCTAGATTGAAGTTACATCATACAACCCTTACAAATTCCCAAAAATTATTGTAAGCAAGGTGATCCATTCAGGGCAATGATGCATTCAGGGCGATGATCCATTCAGGGCGATACCACTCAATAGTATATAAAAAAGTTCCCATCAAATCACCATAGTGGAATGGAGTAGTTGTCGCCAGTTTTTATAGCTAATTTATGAAAAATGAAAAAAATCTTTTATGACTGATTTAGAAAGGAAGAAACATTAATTTAAAGTTCAGCTCTTTAACTTATAATCTCTGACGAGTATGCATCCAGACTGCCACTGGGACAAGATATTGGAAAAATGTTCTGAGCATGAAAAGTCCGTCGTCTTACCGAAACCCCATTTGACCTTCACCTATATTTCCGTGCCAATAAATATGATTGGTACATGTACCACGAAAGAGACGGAGAAGAAAACTTTGCGAAAAATAATGCACTTATTACAGTCCTAAAAAAACAGAAACGACACAGAAAAACGATAAATTCGATAATATGTTTGAGGCTAATATTTCGCCAGGAATGCAGGGCTCCCTCAGAGCAAACTGAACGAAATCACAAAATTTATACAAATTTCAGTGTCAGGCGAAGAGATGTGACTGGTGGATATTAACGCTGCGCAGTGGTGGTGTGTGAGTGGTGATAAAATACTATTATGATCCCATTATGTTAACGGTGATAGTGATAGTATTAGCTGGGATGATTATGATGATGATAATATAATAACAACAATAATGGTACTAATGCTAGGTATGATGACAAAAATAATGATTAAGGCCGATAAACATGACTTTAATAAACGGTTGATAGTTCTGTTGAGTCTGTTAGGTGTGAGAGTGTTAGCTAAACCAATGAAATATGGTTCTTTGGCTCGTTCAGCACTCTCGTTGCAGTCTTGTCGTGTCAAAATGTGGCCGGGCTGTAGATTGGGAAAATAATTATTTTTAACAAATAAAAGATCTCACAATGTTTTATTTTTGAGCTGGAAGCACTACATTAAAGAATTAAAAACAGCAATTGATTCTGGAAAATGTTGTTCCAAAAAAGCAACAAATCTACAAAAAAAATACAAACATCTACCAAAACTCGTTATAATTTTCAGACACAAGACGACGACAAATACAATTAACACTCATACAAGCATAATTTTACTTTTCAGTTATAATTTAATGGACGCAGTAATTATTATTTTTGTCTTTTCCTGCCTTCTCGGTTTAATGTTTCAAGATTTTTCAATACGTTTATTGATTACACGCTGCTATTTACAACAACAACAAAAAACACAAATAGTAACAGAAATATGCCAACATTAACATTCAATTCTCTTGTTATTATAGGGGGTGATACGACTAACACATCTTCTTCTGTGATGCTTTTCTCTGATATAAAGCTAAAACGCGCGCGGCTCAAGAAATGTAGATTCCTTATTCCTACAACTCTATTGTTCTCCATTCCGTATTTTCCAGCTGTTTTTCAGTCTCCACTTGTACGCTTTGCAAGCATGTGCATTTTTTACGGTTTGCAAGCATAAGCATCCTTTAACGCTTTGCAAGCGTACGAGCACAAGCACAATCAAAAATTGATCCCTGGATTTCAATGCGTTTTGACGATTTGGTGAGTTGAAGGTTTTCAGGAGATCATCCATTTTAGAGATTGTCATGGTTAAAAAAATCCTAAAATTTTTTTTTATCTACGTTACCCTTGGCATGATAATTTACCGTCTGAATCGAGCAAATTGAGTCGGTGCTTTTTTCTACAAGAAGGTAAAACTTTTTTGGGTAAATTTGTTTTTGGCTCACCCGGAAAGGGGTTGCAAATAAACTTAATTTAAAAGGTAGACTTATGTTATTAAGTTGTTATTATGTTGTCTGAAAATAATATAAAGTTCTGTCCGCATTTACCTCCTGAAAATATGACGGTTTGCGTTGCTCAGCAATAGACCGTACGGCCCTTCCCGGTGAGAGACGGTTACGAATTGATCATTGATCTACCGTTGGCATCCAAGGCAGGACTATATCTATGACACATGTGCCTCTGATGTCTCTCAGCAGATACGCCCTATTCACGGATTGTTGATACCTTTTCGCTCTCAGTGTAAAAAATACACTCATATTAAATTCATATTAAAACTTCTAACGTATGGAGTGACTTTCCCTCCTAGAAGCATGCTAACAAGGAGAAATAATCTCATTTGCTAAATAAATTAAAGGAATACTCATTTGTTTTGCTATGTTGCAAACCGCCTGGTCCATTCCTTTGCAAAATTGTCATGCTCTTTGCGATCAGTGAGGAATTGTTGGGCAATACTTCCAACTAAAGGATCAGCTAAAATAAACAAAAGTACAACAATCTTATTGTTTGTTTGTTTGCTTGTTTGTTTTTGGTTTCAATTCGCACAAATTTTAAAAGCCTCAGTCTCCAGGTCCATTGTGCTGCGTGACAGAACTGCAGTTTATCTTTTATAGCAAAGCCCTTTGTATCCGTCCATTTACTTCAAAATTGTTCAAAAAGTATAACATTTTAAAATGTTTTTATTACAAAAATATGCCAGTCAGTAAAATGTTAGCCTTTCTCCAAGTCTATTTCTTCTATATACTCTATTCTGTTTTAGTTAAAGGGAGCAGAATGTGCGCTATTATATCTCAAAGCGAGGAAAGCAGAGTGTGCGCTCGCTCCTGAAATTGAGAAATAGCAGATAGACTAAAATAGAAGATATTGAAGAAACAAACTTAGACTTGGAGAAAGTCTATAAAATTCTTAAAGACAAAGATTGATTCTCATTCAAAACGTTGATCAATAGTTTAAACATCGAGAAAAGAAAAACAAATACAGCTTCAAACAAAGCATTTGCCATTACTATTGTTATACAGTTGAATTCCTGCTATCTCAAATTCTCAAAACGAATGAAAACCTTTAGGATATAGTGGGCTTTCAGATTATCATAAGCTAAATCAACACTGAAACTTTGAAGAGATATATAGAACAGTTAGAGTTAACCGGGAGTTTGAGCTATGGAATTTCAAATTTGAGAGGTTCAACTTCATGTGAAAAAAGTCTTGTTGATCATTTCCCGATGCAATGAAATGTTCAATGTTCTATGAAACCATCAGCCGGTTTAAATTAATAATGTATAAATAAATGTATCAAAAATGAAGTATTTAAATCAAAAATGAAGTATTTAACTAATAGGCCATTTTATTTCTCTCATTTAAAATATGATATAAAAAGCTGTACCATGCGGTTAGAAAGCTACATTAGTTTTAGCCAAACTAAGAAAAACATCTTGGTTTTGAATCCTGACAATAAAACAGCACCTTCAAGGACGGTCCCAAGAAGTAGTTCAAGGGTCAGTTTCACCCAGAAGCCAGTGCGCGTGTAGCAGCACTGTTTAAAAAAAATCCTTTCTTATGCCTATTAAATGTATGTCGAGAAGCGATAGTGACGACGCAAAGTACTCCTGCAATGGTGACCATTGAAATGATGATGACTGCACAGAATTGTAACACGCCTTTGATGTGCTCAAAGGTTTCTTCTGTGCTTTCGTCTGCTCGTACATAGGCTTCTGAGTAGCAGTGGCTCTTTGAAATGTTTTATAAAAAGTAAATTGACCCTAACTTACCAGGATTGCAGTCAGACAGCAACGCAATAACAGACAACAAAACTTTCGAAACAGTAAACGCCGGCGACCACTTGTCTTTCAGTATATCAAGACATACGATACCCTAATAATGAAAATAAACAAACACATAGGTAGTTACGATAGTCATGATACAAACTCAACCTGCATGCAGCCTCAATAGGAAATTTCCTTGATGACAGGTTGAAGCTGCACACAGGCTATACCAAACAATAGGCTGTCCCAAAAAGAAGATAACACGTTTGCTACAATCTATTGATACAGACATTAACTTACAGTGTTGAATATTATTTAAGCAGTAATCCTTACTAGTTACTAGTTAACTTACACAGTAAAATCAGGAAGAATGTTCAGAATTTGAAAAAATGTTTACCCCTAAATTCATTGCTTAGAAATTTCAAAGACATTGACAAAAAAACGCTCTCCAAAAAATAGCTTACAAACCTGGCTGTTTATATTGCAGTGGTATATTCTGGTCTTGAAAACGACCTTAAAAACGCAAAATAATAAATAAATATTCGTTACAATCCCTTTGATGATTAAACAAGGAAAAAGAAAATCATATCAGACTGTTACTCTTTCTGAAAGTAACATTAGATTCAAGATGGATAAATATGAATTATTCTAACAAATTCTTACGACCCTCATCATAAAGGGTTGAAACAAGCTGTGGGTACATGTAAGTCCGGCCTTTACCGCCACTCGCCATTTACCGCCTATTTCTCGATAAATTCGCAGAGTCTAAACAAAAACCTCAAAGGTATGAATTATTTGGAGTCAGCAAGATGTTTTGTGTCTATTTATCTTGAATTTATCTTTCCATAAGTGCTGTGAATGATTTTATTTTATGTTTTATACGAAGGCGGTAACGGGCGATCGGTGGCAATGATGGACGAGAGGACTCTATATATGTGTATGTGTATGTACTTATGTGTGGAATAACCTTCCCCCGTCTCTTAATATTGTTAAATGGGATGTTATGCAATTTGACCTGCCAATGAACCTGGCCAACTAGAAAACCAACATTGAATTTACATTTGGAATTTTTGACAATATTCATTTTGTTAACAAAATTCGCGAAAATTTGGTCAGCTTCAAGACTGTTTGTCAATCATTGCAGCATACAAAAACCACAAGCTACGAATTTTTGATGAGAATGTTCAGATGTCTGTAATGAATGTTCAGATGTCTGTAATGAATGTTTAGATGTCTGTAATGAATGTTCAGATGTCTGTAATGAATGTTCAGATGTCTGTAATGAATATTCAGATGTCTGTAATGAATGTTCAGATTTCTGTAATGAATATTCAGATGTCTGTAATAAATATTCAGATGTCTGTAATGTCCTTGTGATTCATCGTAGCATCCTATCTTACGCGATGATTCTACGACTCCTGTGCGACAATTGCAACCATCTAAAATATGGTGTCAATGAACAAGAACTAGATTCGATAAATATGCTTTACGGTTTGGCAGTATGAATCAAAGCCAGATGTCACTAATTTTAAGGTACTACCAAAATACGGTATAGTGACAATTAAGGATGTGTTTGATTGGTAGATTCAGAATTCGTATTTGATTGACCGCGGAATTCGATAGGCTTGGTATGTTCGGAAGGTCTTCAAAACTTTCTGATCTAAAAACAAGAAAGATTTTGCAGACTTGGCAGAGATTCTCGTTTTCATTAGCAGCTTACAGTTTAGAAGGTTGTTGTGTTTGATTGGAAAATATGTTTCCGTCTCTGCGATGTTTAATATTTTCAGAAATTGGTAGGCTTAGAATTACCAATCAAGCACACCCTATGTTAGCGCTTTATCTGCATAAACGTGCAAAAAGAAAAAGGATTTTGTTCTCTTCCAATACAAATACTAACACTAATACGGGACTAATACTATGGATACTAATTTAAATACAAAAAAATAAACTAACAAGGAAATACACGAATAAAAGAACCGATCCACAGTGATCTCTCCAATGCTTCCACTGTTTGGCAGCTGTTGAAGAGTTAGGATCTACATCCAGTTGCGATGGCTTCAATGCCTTACTCATTGTGTTGATTAAATTGTAGTGAAGTAAAGAGAGACAATTTCGTAATAACCAAATAGTGGCTTTAATCAACACGATTTAGATACACATAAATATGTGTATTTATCTAAAGAAACAAAAACAAGCTCAATTTTATCACGGTAACAAAATCGAATTTCGATGATTTTGTAAATACTTAAACTGTCTTTTATTAACTGGGTGTATCTTTTACAGAAATAAAATAAAATCATAAATAGTTGATGAACTCACCTTTGGAGGTTTGAATGGATAATCCGAAGGAAAGCTTATCTCCAAAAAGAATACACCACCTTCATAAACTGACCCCTGTGGACCAAGTATAGTTGCAACCCACTCATATAAATTATCTCCTTTAGGTGCAGCACTGTAAATGAAAAACAAATATTGTTATCTCAAAATATAATGAAAGTGTCGAAAAACAGTGGAAAGAATGCAAGTTAAAATTTATAAAATTTTGAACTATCAAACGATGGCAAAACTTTGATAGACCAAAAAACCTGAGTCTCGATTTCAGTGATTTTGAGCAAAGCAATGGTCCTTAGCCTCTTTTCGGGCTTTCAATACAAAATTTACTCTTTATTTGTAGATTTGCACACAATAGAAACTCTGCTGTTGTTTTCTTTTTGTATTAATGAATATGTCATTTCACTTTGCAAGACAAATGCTTTTAAAGATAATGGCGTAACCCGTGGAGAGGTTTGTAGTGGCGTGTCTTTTTACGAAATAAAAAAAAAAGGAGAGTAATTGTACGCCTCTGGATTAATCATCTCTGTCTCGTTCCGCAGACAAAACACAAAAGTTGTCTATTCCACAATTGAAAAACATGAATGAACCAATGGCTGGTAGAAAATATAAACGATCAGCTTCAGAGTTCTTTAACATTACTCGTTCATGGTTTTAATTTTGTTGAATTTACTAAGCAATCACGCTACATTTAGTTGTGAAAAACATTTCTCAAGGTTCAATTCGTTGGATATCAGTATGTCTGATCCTCCACAAGGTAAATCAACCTTATAATATTCTATTTCATGGCTAAATGAAATCACCCAATTTGGAGGCAATCAAGGTTCAATTCAGTTTAATATAATATAAATTATAATTTACAAAAAAGTATGGAAGTCATTCTATAGCTTGGCATCATGAAGACTATTATTTTTGGTCAGGAGCAAACTACCACGACTAGCTTGCCTAGTTTGATATTGATAAACTGATGAATTAAATGAGAAAAAGATGTGAAAACAGGTCGGTGATTGGAAAGAGATAATTCTTACAGTTCTTTTCTGTAGTTTGAAAATTGGGTCAGTGTATGAGGTATATGATTACCTGAGTTTTTCTGTACGGTTCAAGTGTTCGAATTAAAAACATTTCCTTAATCAGTTAACACAGCCGTTTTCAAAGATTGTTAGGCCAAAACAAGCTCAGTTAACTTGTCCAGTCTGTCAAAAAACATAGGGAAACAGAGACGCGTGTAATCAGTCTAGCGAAGTCAGCTCCAGTTATATGGCAAATATCATACGTTCTTAACATGCACACTTCAAAAACCTTTTTCAGAACGAAATGCACGACAAAATGTACAATTGTCATACCTCTTGGGATAGTCATACAAATTCGATAATATGACGCAATGACTTTGGGGAAAACGTTCTTTGCCACCATCTATTGCGTTGAAAACATATTTAAACCATATATTTTATTTATTGAAAATATATTTTAGGCCTGCTGTGTTGTTTTGAAGCATATCAAGCCTGCCGTTGACTCTCCTGGACTCAGAGACGGAAACCGAGGAGTGAACAGCCAGAAACAAAAAAAGTAAATAAACAAAAACTGCAGAAAACACAGCATGAATTAAAAATTTATTTAATTTTTGCTTTTTTCATATTTCTGATTTGTCTAAATAAATAGTCCATGCCACCTGCGTTTTAAGAAATAAATGTTGGTTAAGTTTCATCAGCAAGCCACATCTAAAATTTGTTGTCTCGGCAAAGAAACTTCGCCTTACTGCAGAAATGTTACATGAAAGAAGGGGAATTTTGTGAAACAAGACTCATATGCAAAAAGACAAAGTAACTCGCAGATGTTTTCAAAAAACTTCACACCACTTAGCTATTTCATCCAAATTAAAACAAACAAATTTGCGCGGGAATACTATTTGCGCGGGACGGTTGTTCTTATAAAAAAACAATTTTTAAACCCAAACTCGCTTAATACTTGGCATAAAAGAGTACTCAAACTCGCTTAACTCAAAATTCGGTTTACTCAAACTGTTCTGTGTCCCGTGGGAGCTTTGTGTCCCGCGGGAGCTTTCATTGTTGATTTAGCTTCGGTTATCTTGAAAACTCGCCATCCCGAACAAATTTCCATTCTCCTTTTTTGATCCAGGGTATTGTTTTATGAACAATAGGCTATTGTTTTATCTATTGTTCCGTCTAAAAATCAGCATGGAGGTTCTTAAAAGTGCATTTCTTATATGCGGGTTTTCGTTTGTTATGATTAGCTTTGCTGCGTTGAAGGTGTGAAATTCATTCTTCATAGTGACAAATCGAATTGTCATAATCAGAACTGAATCATTTGTTTCACAGAAATATCTGTTGTTTTTACACCCACTTTTAATAACTAAAAACATTAGATAATTTGAAGAAAAAATTTATTCTAGTCGGCATTTGAATTAACATATGTTCAAATTATTGGAAAACATTGCAAAAATAAAATGATTGTATTTTCACAATACTTTTGGTCATAGTGGAGATCATGACACACACCATCTCTAGATATATGACAAATATTATTTGTTCTTAAAACACACATTTCAAAATCACTTTAAAGGAACGAAAAATGCACAACTGTTATTTGTCATATATCTAGAAGTGGCGTGTCCTTAATGTTTATTAAAAAACTAACCTGCAGTTTGGTGGGGGATCAACAGTCAGTTCTGCTAATTCTCTTTGAATCCTGTCAAATGAAAACGAGAAAATTAAATAAAAACAAATGCTTTTTTAAATGATGGATAAATTTGACAAGGAAAATTAGGTTTACAAAAGATTCGAGATAAGTAGTCAGGTTTCAAAAAAAATTTAATCTGAAATTCGTAGGCCGAAAAGCTACGAGTCAGAGTGCTCTAAAAGATTAACAAAAAATACATAAAGTTGTTTGATGACCAACATGTTTAGTTATTCAATGTATACCATTTTAAAGGACAAAATTAGTATAAATCTACAAGTTTACGAAAAGACGGAGATAAGTAACGGGTGTACCAATAAAGGCTACAGGTTTCCAAAGTTGCTGCGGAGGAGCTTAAGTTTTGATATTTTTGACTCCATACTCGCTGAGTTACGCCAAATGAAAATGCAAATTTTAAAATCATGTGACCATTACAGATTAATTTCTGAATGTATCTTGTTAACTTTCAGCTGAATTTATCCAAGGTCAACATTAGTGTGTCACATTCTGTATGCAAAGAAAATTAGATTACTATATAATCAAAATATTAAACAGAACTGCTTTGGGGTCATGTCAAAAATTTTATAACATATCCTAATTGACTAAGTCAGACATGAGCTGCTCTTGCAAGTTCATTGATCAACACTGTTAATTCCAAAGCTCACTTGCCATAAAACCAACCTCTGGTTATTGGAAAGACCAACCTCTGGTTATTCGGTTGATTTTGCCAAATAAGGTATCAAACAAAGTTGAAGTCTATTTCATTGAATGCAACCAGACACGGAAATATCTTTTTTTCTGGGACACCCGTTAGTAACTTCAACAGTTTCATAACATTTAACTTGAAAGTCATGGTCTGAAAAACAGCACAACAAAGTGCTCTAGAATTTTCACAAAAATTTCCCAAAGCGGCTTGATGATGGTCTTCTCAAGGGCGTGGTATGATGTAAGTAAAAGCAAAAATATTTACTCTCTTCAATACCATTTCAAAGGGCAAAATTAGGATGAACAATTCGGAATCTTTTCTGCTAATTTATAGGATAAAGGTACGACCGCGGTTCTTTGGAGGTGACTCACACCATGTGGCTGTTAAAGCGAACAGGTACGGTTTGTTACGCACGAACCATGAGTTTCAAAAGAGCCAGGTCTGTCTCGTTCACATGGCATTGAAATGGTACAAAACGGTGTGCTTTTATAGGTTTAATTTCCTTTACTTTTGCATAACTTTTATTCACTGAAAGCGAGTCGATAGTAAGAACTTTCGGGGTGTTCAGCAGATTTTTTACGTATGCATATATTTTCTTAGATCTTTGACTTTTTCTATTTGCTAGTACGGTTTTTTGTAGACTTATCGTAAAATTGTGCTGGAATGAAAATATTTTTAAAAAAATCATGAGTCGATCGTTCCTAACCAAGAAGGTCGATTTCCATATTGTTGAAGCTGTGCAGCATAAGAGGAAAAGTCCAGTATATTTACAACCAGTAGCACACACTCAAGGTCTTTAGTAGCCAAAAAGCGTATTTTTCAAGATCATGCCAATGCGTCAGATGAAAATCATAATTCGCAAAGCATTATGTGCTCGGGGATTACGAGGCCACAAAGGAGTTGACTTACGACAGGAAATTTCACCTCTCCATATACACTCAATCCGTGAGTTTTCCCGGCAGATATTTGCTATTAACTACACTTTTTAATATAAGACCATACTTTATAAGAACATCGAGGACAGCATAAGAACAGCATCGAGGACAGCATAAGAACGAATTAAGAACATGCTCAGCCTCAGATCCAACATTTCCATAAAATTCAACACCGCATTTAAACTATACAAATACGAATGATACTAAACACGAATGCTCCCTATGTGTTGTTGAAGCAAAGCAGGAAAATTATTCAATTGGGATAAAATTACAGAAGAATCATCCATGCAAAAATAAGAACAATTTAAGAACATTTCAGCCTCAAATTCTTAGAAATTTAAGAACACCGGGCCTCAGCGAAAATTATCTGGTTCTTATAAGAAAAAGAGTGTATTGTCGAAAATATTAGAAAATAAGAAAAATTAACATTTGTCCCACAAAATGGTCATTTTGGATAATAATAGATGCATTTTCTTGAAAAATGAAAGTTGTTTTTCCTCCTTATATCTGGACAAACACGGAATTAAATATTTAATCGCATACTTGCTAGCCACAAGACAATGTCATATAGGTTAGTAAAGAATCTCTTACCTTTTAATAGCACTGCTAATTTTTCTTGGTGTCCTTGCCTGGCCCTTTGCCTTTCTTTTTACACCTCTGTTGGCCGTTTCTCCTGCCTCATCATTGTTCGTCGAAGACGTAGGACTGCCAGTTGGAGTAGCTGCAGTTTCCACAGACGTTGTGGCCTGTTCAGATGAAACAGCTGGCTCTAACCTCTGTTGTTCGGCTTCACTTGCCATCACTGGATTAATCCCAATCAGTCACTGTGTTTAAATTGACAGCGCATCTGAGAATAGGTGTACCATAAACTAGAAAAAAAGTAATTGCTATATGATTCTATATTATGATTGACAGCTTCGTCTTCAACTGTACCTTATCACATTACTAACCAATCAACATGAGATTGAGCCAGAGCAACCTTCCAAATGGGATATCTCCTTCGCAGTGAATAGTAAAGTCTGCACGCAGGCTAGAGCAACCTAAAAAGTCTCGTTTTGTGTTTAAGCCTGATGACCGCTATGTAATTCCACAATGATTTAATTTTTTAACATTAAAGATGGGTGGGTTTATAAATGCACACTCCCGTCCGACATCATTAAAATGAAGACTGGAGAGGTGACACAGTCAGGGATATGCATTGACGTGTTAAAATGTGTGCTTGTTTCCTTCAAATTCGCTTATTAGTCTGTCCTTCTGTCGTACGTAAATGCGCTTGTTATTTGTAAAAATAGAAAAAAGATATAAGAATTTTTGCCATCTGCAGGTATACGCTAGCATGTTTACTTAACAACTACAAGTTCTCCAGTCTGAGGCTGGTTTTTTTACTACTTTGCTCCATTTCAGTTCAGCCTTATTTTCTTATTTCTTAACAGGGGGGGGGGGGGGAATGGTCCAAAAACGCACACGCGAAGGGCGAAATCTTGCAATTTTGAAAAAAGGATGAAAAATTGAAGGGAAAAGGGAGAAATTGGAAATGATCATGAATCAAAGTATGCTGTCAGACACTTTCAGGGCCAAATCAGTGAAAACAAGGTTTAGAATCAGAAAAAGGGCCAAAAAAGGTCGGAGGGAGAAAATAAATCTGGAGGGAGAATGTAGAAATCACAAAATTTTTAATGGAGAGCTGAACCCTCGTTGTATCCCCTGTTTTAAATTGTTTTCCTCGACAGAGTTTCGCACTGTTATGTTGATTTGTAGTCTGTTATGTGAGGTTTTTCTTGAAAAGAACGTGTAACAGGAGACATAAGTATAATTTTACTGAAACATTCAAAACCCCCGTCTCACAAACACAAAAGTAACGCGTATTGATGGTATTTATTCAACACACGTTTATTGGTTGTGTTTACCCAAACAAAGACTAAAACGGAACATTAAAGGGCTTATCCTAATCTTGTTCAGAATGCTTTTATCTGCTCAGGCAAAAACCATGCGTCCAAGGGTTTTCATATGGACAAACTTGAGCTCGGAATTTCAGTCACGAAAAATTTGATTCGTATTTGAAATAATAATAAAAACAGTAGCATCGTGGCCGTTTAAATTTCAAAATTGGGAAAATGTGTTGGAAAATCGACGTTTGTTGGAAATTTTTATCTTGAAACAATGATTTTTAGCGCAAAAAGCAGCTTGTCGGAAATTTTGGCCTTCTGCCCCCCCCCCCTTATGCAAATGGTCACGCCCCTGAAAAAAATCTTAAACTTTTAAGCGTGACGAGATTGCAAAGAATGTATGGGAATTGATACTGAAAATAATACTTTTTTGAATGAGTCCTCAGTTTCTGTTTGAAGAGAAAATAGAGGCAGAGAAAAATGGTATCCATTTCTTTAAGGTCACAAATTTCCAAGTCTTCTTTTGTGACACCAAAATCATTAAATGTTTAACTAAATGATCATTTCTCAGACTTAAAAAGATACAGACAAAAGAAAAAGTGAACAATTGAAAAAAACAAAGTTTTCTTTATTGGTTTTTTTTGCTGAGGCTTAGTGGTTAAGTACATTCCATACTTTTTTGAACTGGTGTCAAATTAAAAGCATACTGTGGTCATACGAAACCTACCTAACTTGATTGAAAGAATAATCAGTGTTTGTGATAAATTTACAGTACAACAAAAGACAAAAAGCTGTGGCAAAATGGAGTTAATTTTCTTAAATCAAACAAGTTGGGTGCCCAAATAAACTCACTATTTATCCAGTCTCCATCCAGCTAAAAAAAAGGATAACCTCAGGGAAAAAAGAAGAATTACTTTGTTACGAGTTTTCAAAAATGTTATCAGCTTTTTAAAAACTACATTATTGTGTAATTTCTTTAACCCTTACATTCGATAAAACAAAAACCGAACAAAAAGATAAAATATGGTCAACCACCAAATAATAACCTTAAACTTTATTCCTGCTTAACTTAAAGAAGACGAAAACCAGACACATCTAAATTTTTTGTTAAACATTGGTTTCAAATTTCAATTCATTTAATTTTTATGGAATTTAGCTTTTTCAACCCTACAGCAATGATACATATGTTTGTGTGGTGGCCAAATGAAATTATACTTTTTTATTAAAATGAGAAACCACTCATGTAAGAAACTGTAGTAGCCTTTTCCAGAAAACTAAGAAACTCTACTAGAAAGGACAAGAGGTCAATCTATGGTTAAGAAACTTCTTCCAGTTTATAAATCATCACTCTAGATATTTTTCATTATGATTTTGCAAAATGTTTAAAAAATGCATAATGCACTGTATTTATTTTTTATTACAATTAGGTTCTTTCTGTAATCTTCTGGGTTCAGTTCATAAAGCTGTATTCAGGGTTTCTCAATAAATTATGGTAAATTCTACAAATTAACTTTAATAGAAAATTAAGAAACTCTCTAAGAAATTTTTACTATGCAAATTGTGCCAAAAATTAAGAAACTCTACTACAAAGCACAGAGATATAAGTTTCTTATAAAAAAAATGAGTGTACTTATGGATTTGAAGTAAATGAAAGAAGCTGGCCACACCGAATATTCAAGCAGAAAGAAAAGCAGTGAATTGATAAGCTGATAAACTGCAAAGCCCAAGAAAGCTAATTCAGATATGATGCACAGTAAAATGAAAAAACTTTCAGTTGAGTGCAATGTTCTTGCCTGTTAAATTTTAGAGCTAAAATAAGCTGCTTGTCAGGTCTTTTACAACATCATCAGGGGAGGAACCATGCACCCCAAAGAATTAGAAGCTGTGGATCAACTCTAAGGCACTCAGTTAGCAGTTTTGATGTAGCAGTATGAGTTGCTCCCAATTTCCCATACGGCAATCTGACCTCTGATACCCCCAAGGGCATTTTCTAGTACCACCCCTGTAAAGCATTCAAAGGGTAACTTAAAACCATTGCATTTCACATGCCAATCACATTCTTTAAAAATGTTGCTATGGGGATTTAGCCTCAAGTAGAAACAACAACAATCAAACAACCAAGTTATGTCAACTAGCTTCCATTTAGCAAGACCACCACAATTCTGTGAAATTTGCAAGAATCTTCCAATGAACTGAAATATTTTTGGACCAAAACACCAACCTGTTCAAACCTTTATAGCCAAATATTCTCCCTTGGCTACTACATTTCTACAATTTCCTTGATAATCTCTGCACTAAATAAAAATAACAAAATTGAGAGCATTTCTTTATTTTCTGTAAATTTACAAGTATTTCTTTTGTTTATTTCAGCTTTTTCTGATACCTTTCATATGCAATATCACAGCTATGAGTCCCTTTCAAGAGGGTCTGTGTTCCCTAGTTCCATGAAAAATTTACGCAGAGTTCCATTTGGGTTTTCAAAAGTTCCCAAAAAATTGTGTCCGGAAAGTTCCCCAAAACTCACAAAACGCTTTCAATGCACCTTATATCATTCAAAATATAGAATGTTCCTGTTCCCATCAATAAAAATTGTAAATTCCCTTTCCCCACAGTTATATATGTATCTTATGTGTTTATGTATACCCTTCTGAAACTACAAAACCCAATGAGGAAATGTTGAAGAACTTTCAAAGAACATTTCCTGAGTTTCTTATTGAAAAGGGTAAGTCTCTGAACTGCTATTGAACATTTAAACTACAAACTAAAAGTTGTGTTTCTTGTACAGCAATGTAAAATGCAGAAAATTCAAGAAAAGGATTGAATTTTTGACCAATTGTGGTTGCAAATGCATATTTGCCTTGCATATTGGACACAAGCACAAAAGCAAAGATCAACAAGAAGCACAAAGCATTTCCGTGTTATATTAAAGACAGTTTAAAATGGCAGCAGCAGTTGTCTCAGGCATAGAAGGGACTCTAAAAAGAAACATGTTACAAAGGACCTCCTCTGCCAATTAACAACATGAAATTAATTAATTCAAGCAATAGGATAAACTAGATAAATATGAATTAAGCCCAGTGGGTCAAAGTGCATCAATCCGAAAGAAATGCAATCAATCCACAAAAATCTCTCGTGTACCGGAACACAAAAGCTGAAAATATTCTAATATCGATTTGTTCTCCAAACTCTCTGCGAATCCCGTGGTTTCTTTGTTCGAGAAACTACAATTTGGTGAAAGGACTTAAAAGAAATTTTGTGCGTGTTTTCAGTTTCAAAATTTATCGTGTCCATGACAAATTATTTTCTGGAAGCAAGATATCATAATCGAACAGAATACTTAAGAAAACGATTGAGCTTTTTGGTGAATATTTAACAGCTCTCTTCTCGCTGGAACAAAAATACAATATTATTTGCGGTTCAAGTACTTAATAATTTACTTCAGCGACTAAGGTATGCAAACCCACGACAAACTTTCAGTCATCTCGCTCGTATACCCAGCGTGCGTGTCATAATCTTTATTTGGTTGCTGGTGGCGCATTTCAAATTACATTATACACCCAGCAAGACTTTTCGCAGAGACATAAATTCCAGCCACCAGAGGCTACACTTAAAAGACCCACCCAACAATGCGCCGTGGCAAATATAGAAGTCATCTGGTCATGTCCGTCTCACGACACCAAAACAAGCTCAACAAGCTTCCATCCATATCTGCTTTTAACAGAAACGACCTCTGAACATGAATTAAAAGTAAACTTCTCTTCCTTGAACTTATCTGAAAGTCTTTAAATTAAATAATAGAATTAGAAAGTTTGTTATAATTATAATAGTAATACATATTTCTTTGAAAAGTAAGGAGGAGCATTTATTTTTTAAGAAAAGTTATTTTATGGAAGAGCAAAATGTGCCAGTCAGACAGAGTGTCTGTGTGTCGACAAGTGAAAACAGAGTTAAAAACTTATTAGGTACATAACTCTAACACCGAGAGTGAGACAAAAAGTCATTAAAATAGTCTTGTCGAAAAACGAAAAGAGTTTCACACTCCACATTGCCCGTTTTCTTATTTTTCATTAAATAACTTACCATAGGCTTGACTACACTTCCTTGAATGATCAAATTCACAATTCACAGTCTTGAATGAACACCTGGATGCTGCAGAAACACACAAACAAACCCAGGCAAGAAAAATGCCGTGATAGACGAAAGTAGCAATGAGAAACAATGACCAATATCTTCCTTCGTTTCTTCTCAAATATTCAATTGGATTCAGATACTTCATGTAAGCATCTAACAATTAGGCGTCAACTGTTGAAAATGGCAGCACTAAAGCCGGGGGATATGTCGATAAACGTTTTTCATGAAAGAATTACAACAAACACGAAAGCAACGATGCCATGTGCGCTGCGGGCCTCTGCGAGTCTGCGTGCTGCGAGTCAACGGCAACTACTAATGAAAACTTTCGTTATAATTTACTTGTAATCGAAATTTTAACAACAAACAAAATCGAACCGAAAAAATTTGCCCCAAATCTCAGCCTGGCGTTTCTTATAAAAACTGATATAAGCTGTAGTAGAACTAATAGCCAGGGGGGCATTGCAAGCATATTTAGTTTGGGGTGTCAACTTTGCGCAAATTTTCGAATTTTTTTTAAAGTTCCCCAATTTTTTTAACTATAGGGTTTTATAAGCATACAGATTAAAAGCTACTTTTGTTGAATCTAATGTAATTTATTATTATAATGAAAATTGTGCCTTATACAAATCGAATGTTGCCCGAACTTGTGTATCAATCCCCCCCCCCCCCAATGTTCGCCTGACTGGCATATAATAATAAACTTTTATCATCTATAGATTTCCTCTGCAGAAAGTATCCAATTTTTATTTCATTTTAATATCTCAGGGAGGGTTACCTTTTCAAAAGATCTTCAATTTAAACCTACAATTGGGGTGGGTATCAAAAAACTTCACCCCAATTTTATTTTATGCTTTCATGAATGTTCAAAATTTATATTTTCTTCATTTACTATAGCATTATAAATACGCTATTTCGAACATACATTTTCTGTTCCTTTGGGGGTATCCATAAAGTGCGTACACATTGAGGGGAGGGAGTTAAACTGAAAGCATACATAATTGCCAGCTTTTTTAGTGTTCTTTGCGTGTAAGGGGGGGGGGGGTTAAAAATATAGCCAAATAGATGCGTAACATAATAATTCGATTCGTCAAAATTCAACCTTTGATAGGGGGATTATTCGAAAGGGGGCTTATTCGAGAGGGTGGGATTAATCGAATTATTACGGCATTTACTTTATGAATGGCCCCTTTTAAAATTACTGAAGGAGAACAAATGCCCAAATTTTTGTCCCAATTTTTGCCTGCGGATATTTCGCATTCTATTCTCTTGAAGACCACCGAGAAAAAGATTGCAAAGTTCTTTAATGTTGTTGACATTTTTCAAACAATTATATTTGTAAAACAAGAAAGAAAGAAAAAATAAGAATAGCCTCAAACAACAAAATTTAATGAAAGTTTCTTTTTCAACATGTTATAAACGGGCGCGACAAAAACAAATCTGAATTATTAAAAATATTGTACACGTGGATTTAAACAACGATGTGTTATCTATTTTACACAAAACCTAGATACAGGATCTAAATTATAAAAAGACATTTTTTATTCTTAAGGGATGTTTATATTTCATGATATTTTTTGGTACCCTGGGTACCGGGCCTTTCAGGAAGAACTTTTTTACACAGGGTATTTTTTTGGTTGCGTGGATATTTTTTTTACAAAATCTTAAAAAAGCTAAAAAATACCCCCGCCACCATCTTAGTGATGACCGTCCCTTTTCAAATCATCTGTCCTGTTTCTCAAAAACAAAATAAATGTGCCAACAAAAAAAAGCAACAAAAAATAATTACAACGTCAAAATGTCTCAACATTTTCCCAGCCAGCAAATACATTTACTTTAAAATAGGAAACCGCTGATAACGAACTGCAGTAGCCTCTTCCAGAAAATTAGGAAACTCTACTAGAAAGGATAAGAGGTCAATCTTAAGCAGAATCTTTTTCAAGTTGACTATGTTGACTTTGACGGAACAGGCGACAATGTTGCTTCAGTCCAGAAGATATAGAAGGGGTCGAAATTATACATTTTTAAATGAGTCACAGAACCAAATTGATCATATGAAATTTTTTGGTTGGAACTATTTGTTTTGTTTCTTCAATTCAGGCGAATAATAAAACTGTATTTACTTTTGTTTTTGATTGGGTTCTTTTCGTAATTTTCTGGGTTCAAAAAACTATATTCAGGGGTTCTCAATAAATTATAGTAAATTATATAAATTCAATCTTATGGAAAATTAATAAACTCTGTAAGAAACGTTTAGTATAAAATTGTGCCAAAAATTAAGAAACCCTACTGCAAAGCACAGAGATATAAGTTTCTCATAAAAAAATTAGTGTATTGCAACGAAATTGCTATACGTTTACCTCTCTGATTTTACGATATGATTCCATTACACGTTTTAGAACAACTGAAAACAAAAACAAATTAATTAAACTTTATGGCTAAAGCTGTCATCTTAAAAACGCACGAGAAGAGACTCTTTGCATCTTTTTAAAATTTTTTCTATCTTTCCGCGTTCAAAACCGAAGAAATTGCGGTCTTTGTTTCCAAGCGCAGTTTCCGTTTTAAACTCTAGAAAATGTCTGTTTTAAACTCCAGAAAATGCACAACCAAAGCTCTTTGCATCCCTCGAATCATTTTTCAGCAAGAACTGTCTCTTTTCTGCCATATAATGTCAGCTATGGTCCTATGAAAGCTCGTTTAGAAAACTTTATAGCCAAGGTTGCCATCCAAGAAATACCCGACAGAGAATCTTTGCATCCCTTACAGAACTATGTCCTTTACAGTACTCAAGAAAGTAAAACGGTTCCTATCCTTTATAGTATTCCAGAATATCGTAACTGCCCTTTCGTACTCGAGAACGTAAAACATGTCTCCTTTTGTTGCCATATCCAGTTTCTATTTTAAAAACCCATGAAACTTTAATCTTGTGAAAACCGGTTTATAACAATCTATAGCCAAGGCTGCCGTCCAGGCAATACCCGACAAATTACCGTTCTTTCCGTATTCAAAAAATCTAACAATTTCTCCCTTCGTTGATACCTAATTACTGAGATGTAACTGGCAATCTTACGAAACTGGTTCAGCAAACTTCATAGCCATGGCGGCCATCCAGGAAAAACCCGGTAGAGACGTTTTGCATCCCATGAAAAGTACCGGTCTTTCTGTATCCAATAAATAAGCAATTTCTTCCTTCGTTGCCATCTAGTTACTGAGATGTAACTGGCAATCTTATGAAACTGGCTCAGAAAAATTCATAGCCACGGCTGCCATCCAGGAAATACCCGACAAAGATTCTTTGCATCTCTTGCAGATTGTATCAAAAAATTTACCTGTCCTTCCGTGCTCAAAAAGCTCCCCCCTTCGCTTCCGTCCAACTTTTGCTTTAATCTTATGAGAACTCTTTGTGCCATTTTATTTTTCGAATGATCTTGTTGCGGCTGCACAGACTGAAGTTCGCCAAGCAATGTATCGAGACCAGCATCGCCAATCGTTGAGTTTTGAAGAGTATCATTGGGATCATCATTAGTCTTATTTTGGACTTGAACGGCTTTCAGAGGGCTTAGTGTCCAAGCATAGAGAGGATCGTACAGAAGGACCTAGGAGAAAACAGTAAATACGTCGACTTTAGATACATCGAAAACAATGGATACGTCGACATAATGTCTATATTAGCCTTGTTTTGACTCAATCATAGCGATAGGGCGAAACCACCCTGAGAACAATGACGAATTGACAATATGTTTATTCCCAGTATTTCATGACATTTCATGTCCATCATTTTATTTTCAAATATTAATTAGGTTTTCAGAATATTGCTAAATTCTTAATGCTGTCATTTCAAAATACTTTTTACACTTGTATAGCAAATTACATTAGAATATCCTAACTTTTAAACCGTGAACGAAACCCAAAACACAAACATTTCCTCTGGCATTTTACAGTTTACTTTTCACAGTTGCAGTTAAAACAAGTTTTATGCATATATTATATACTGAGTGACACAAAAATTATTGTGTTTCCAGGGCTGCAGCTTAAAATCCGTGAGACTATGAATGTGCATAAAATGACGTCCGAAAAGCAAACCTAGAGTTTGGGATATCACCCAGTCATCTGCAAACACTGTCCAAAATATGAAATTAAATTGCTCTCGCCCATGAGGCATCACGTCAATTTGAGGGAATGTCGTTTTATCCCAGGCTATGCTTTGACATTAAAATGACCTGCGATCCACAGTGTGGTCTTGGGAATTTAAAGTTTTAATCGAATTGTCACTGATCAAACTCCCAAGTCGACAACAGTGCAAGCAGGTTGTTTTAATGTAAAAACGCGGACCTGATGGTGTTCCTTTAAATTGACATAAAAACTCACGAATGAGTGCAATTTTAATTTCCAGTTTTGGATAGGTAAACATGATCGCAGATGACTGGGTGATATCCTAAATTCTACGTTTGCATTTCGGACGTCGTTTCTATCCCAATTTTTAATTTGTAAATTTTCCACACTTGTCTGGTGCTACCGGCCCTGATGAAACTCACTATTCAAGGTTCCCTCTTTTATAATTAGAATATCATAATCTGTTTGTTGTTTTCTAAAAATCTTTGCTCTTAACTAATTTTCAAGCTTTTAACAATCGGTGAGTCAAAGGTAATACTTTTCGAAATACGCCCCACATAAATGTCTAATATATCTCTGACGTTTTCACACGCAAAAACTATGGTAAAATCTGAATAAAAATTAAAAAAAAAATGTTATGCTCACTTCAACAATTGTTAATATTGCTTCATGAGAGTTCCGCATTAACTCTAAGATTTTCTCGCAACACCGACGAAACACACCTTCTACTCCGGCAATACCCATTCCATCAACTAAGTCCCGGGTCAACCTAAACGGAATCGTTTCTGGAGTAGGTAACTGTTTTCCTTGCTCAAATGCAATACCTTGAAAATCAAACAAGCATTTGATAAAGCTGGTAAAGAGTAAAGAATTTCATTGAAAGTTTATAAATCGTTTCCATTTTGAAAAACCATTCAATTTGCATAGCCTTGTGATATAATTAGACCTGCCACTGACAATAATTTAATTTTAAACTCGGAACAGCTGCTAAGAAAAAAGTTGTAAACCAATAGATTAAAAATTCCCGGATGGGAAGGCGATTTGCTATCGTAAAGTATCGTTCTCATAAAATCGCAAGAGCATCGGGGACATATCTCTAATTCCTTCTGCCATATTCTATAGCGATCAAAAACACAGTGTTTCCATTGATCGGGAAACTGTCAGGACAGTTAGAGACCACGCTACTGTCACATCCATGTGAGCGTATTTCAACAATGATGTGTCGGCAACAAATGTTTCCATTAAAATTTTCTTTGATTGGAGAATTTTACGATTCACAGTTGGGACAGAATTAAATCGGGAACACTATGCAGACGATCGTAAGGTCGCTGATCGCCTTACTTCTCTTACGATTTTATGGGAACCAGGATTAAAGAATATATTTCACATCCTTGCTTGGTTTCTCTGGGAAGTGTGAAATCTATTTTTCAGGGTGACAAATTGCAATTGCGCAACTTACCAAGATCAATGTGAACGAGCTCAGCTGTTATGAAATCTACCAAAATATTTTGAACATGGCGATCACCTAATCCCACGACGTAGCCCACTACAAAACAAAGCAATGATCAAAAGTATTCATTGATATTTACGTCATATTCATATTCATAGTCATATTTTTTTTAAGAATCATTTTACAATTGATAAAATAACATTAAATAAAATTACATAAACAATTTGATAAAAAGCCTTTTTCGAAATCATTTCAATATTTTTAACGTTTTCAGAACCCCTCTTGTTGACAGATGTTGCATTTACACGTTTTCGAAAATATTGCTGTTTTCTGCAGATGTCATTTCTTAAGGTAAATTATTCCGCACGTATGTCATGTCATGTCGCATGCAATATAATTCTATGATTTTTATGATAGATAAACAATATACCAATAGATGAAGATGCAAGACTTCTTGTATATGCCAATCTCCGACTGAACCAATCAGCCGGATCCCGAAATTTTTCATAAAAAAAATGCCGAAATACCGGCCGAAAAGTTTTCATGATTTCCTGAAATGCAAATATAATTTATACAACACTAATGAATATTCAATACAAAGCAATTGAAAACAACAAGTTTTTTATTTTTCTTAAAATGTACTGCTTGCTTTTCATGCAAACATGTTGTGGAAATATGTCAATGCGTTGTTCTCGTTGCCAAAGTTGGGTGAATTTTGCAAAACAAAAGATTGCACTGTCAAATTCTCTATCAAATATGACAATGCGAGTTGTGATTTGAAAGAATATAGCTCACACTCTGAGCGCACTCAATCAAATCAAAATAAACAAAGACAGCTAAATTTTATGATTTCGTTTGCAATATGATTTGCTTGGCTGCGTTGAAGGTGTGAAATCTATTTAACTGAGTGCACTCAGGTGTGCAATCTATTCTTTTAAAACTTCAAATCGTATTGCCGCGTGCGAAACCGCAATCCTTTATCTCACTAAATTCTCTTTTGTTTGCCAGAACCAAATTTTAATCGTTCGAATCAAGACAATCAATCAAAAGCCATCGGAAGATTCTACTTTTTTCCTCCAGACATTAGCGAGAATACTTAGTAGAATAGGTAGAAGCGTGCAAATGGAAAATATTCCAAGGAACACAAATCGCACATTCTTTATTCAAAGTGAAATGTTTTTATAACGCAGCAACCCAATTTTATCGGCGTTTATTTGAAAAAGCTGAAATGCTCTGGATGAAACCGCATCTGTCATTTTCTGAATCTGCCCAGTAGCAAAGCTTAAAAAAAGATCAGTTTCAAGATTTAAGGCGTGTTATTAATGCCAATTCTGAATTGCTCTTGAAAGTAGGAGGTTTCCGAGAATTCAAAGTTGCCAGAAAACTTGCCACTGTCACAAGAAAGCACGCCAATGCGTCTTGGGAACGATAGTTTCAAGATAAAATTCTTGTTCCTAACGGAAAATACCTATTTCAGAATTTAGAAGATCTAAAAAACACGCCCTTACAATCACAAACAGTGCTGACATGAAATTTAACAACAGCCATAAAACGCACGAATATATAAGTTCGGTGAATCAAAGAATAGCAACAAACTCTTTTTCATTGCTAAATAAAAAATGCAAACAGATATGAAGAGCGAACATAGCCAACAAACCTGAAAAACATTGTACTTTGATTTCTTTCCATCAACATGAGTTGCATCCTATTGTCATAAAAATCATACATTATAAAATCACGAATGCAGTATAAACCTACATACAAGAACCTTACGTTTTGAAAGTTCTTAATTTTGGTGCATACAAAATTCCAAAATACTAAAATGAAGGGGGTTTATTTCGGCTTCTATGATCTTTTGTTTTAGTTTCTTCAAAATTATTTTCAGAAAAATTTTTTCAGAAATTTGTGGTGAAAATTTTAGGGTAAAGTTCTTAAAAGTTGTGGTCCTTATATGCTAACACTTTTTCGAAAACCAAACAATTTTCGAAAAGCATTTCCTTTAGCATTTTTGGGATTTCCCCGGGAAGATTGACTAAAATGAGATATGTTAAGCAAAGCAAATTCGACAGCAAAATCGTGATACAAAACTGAAAAATAACAGAAGACATCTCTCCTTTATGAAAAGACAAACGCTACTTTGGAATCCAGAGCCTCTAAAATGAAAAAAATCAAAAATTAAAAACAAAAACAAAAAGATCTCTCTTTTATTTTTGTTATCTTTTATTTTTCTCCATTCTTTTGTTTTTAATTTTTGTTTTTAATTTTTTAATTTTGGAGGCACAGAAGAACCTGAGTGGAATAACAAATAAAACAGCAAAACAATTTCTGCCTACCGAAAATTTCTTGCGACATTCACCAGCTGACCAATCGGTAGGATGATACCTTGAATGTGCTCCACCAATACCACGATTGCCAATAAGGTATTCACCAAGCGGCATCGTATTTTCGCACCACTCAACAATGCCACTCCTTTGAGACAAGGGTACGACCTGCAGTAATAGATTAGAATTATGAGATTAGAAGTTCCATTTATATATGAAAAGCGTAGAAAATAAAAAACCTCCACCGAATTTCGCACAATGCATCAATAAAATAGAAGTAAAGTTGCAAGAAATTACTTTATAAGTTCGAATGCGGAGTTCTCGTTTTTGCGTTTCTGGATTCTCTTTGAGTAGCTTGTTAACCATTTGAAAAACTTGTTGCATGACAGCGTCTTGCCTTAAATCATCTTTTCCCTAAAACAAGAAACAGGTACTCTTCTTACAAAGTCTTAATTTTAGGTAATACAATCATGTGACATTCACTGCATGCAGAAATAAACAAAAAGTAATATTTATGTGAATACCCCTTGAAAAGACAATCCCCCAGTTTCGATCTCAGTAATTTCAAACAAAACTATAACACCCATAAGCCCTGGGCAAATGAAATGAACATTTCACTGAACAACGTCACACATTCATGTTCAGCAAAAATGTTCAAAAATGTTCAGCAAAAATGTTCATTTGGCCACTTTGTTCAGTAGACAGTCACCGAACATAATTGGTGAATGTTTGATCGGAGTAAATTGTATTATTGATAACAGGTACAGAAAAATCGAGTAAAGCGTATTTTGATAACAGGTACAGAAAAATATATTAGTAGTGGAAAGGACATATTGGTAAGCAGTAACTGTACGAGGAAACTGCAGTAAATATTTTAAAAAGCTGATATTTGCCCCTTAATATCGTAAACCAGGGAATGAGCGTGCTAAAGAATAAAGTGGAAGTGAACTTCGGGAATTATGTAATGAATCATCTACCCCCTGTAAAGTAAAACTTAATTGAAATTTACCTGTCAGTTTAAATTAAATCCACGTGTGAAAAAATTAATTTTTAGAAGTTACCTTGACAAGTTGCTTTCTTCTTTTGCCATCAGAGCCAATGCATGTGATGACTTTTGGCAAGTTAATTCCTCCACAGTGGGTGAATGTTTGGTCAAAAGAAGAGATGTAAGTTATGTGTCGGTATTGACAAGAGGGATCAATCTAAAAAATGAAAATTATTGTTGTCATTTATTGAAAATATAAGGGGTGGCCAAAAAATGTCCCCGCGTTTGTAAATTTATTGTGCACAAGCTCCAGTTTAGATAATTCTATTTTTCTTGATATTGATATAAAAGGCTTCACTTTATAGTTTGATAATTTGTTTACCACAACCTACCCAAAAATCACTGAGTTATACTCAATAAAACCAAAGATAGAAGATTTATGTTGCTGCAATCTGCTAAGAATTATTCAGCACGTAAATAAACCCATCAAAAAATGTACAAACGTATCTAAAACTAATTCCAAATGAATTATAAAACCTAGGAAAACAAAAAAATGTTTACAGATTGCCAGGAAACATTTTTTGTAAAACAATGCGATTTGCGATTGAAAAGAATATATTTCATGCCTATGAGTATACTAAAAAAAATCAGAACGAACACAGAAAGCAAAACTGCTAAGTTTTGTTCATTAGGATTTGCTTGGCTGCGTTGAAAGGCGTGAAAACCATTCTTAAGGAGTGTTAAATCGCATTGCTATAAAAATGAAGATTTTGTATAAAAACAAAATAATGGGATATACAATTAAAAAGAATGGATTTTACGCCTAAGAGTGCACTCAAAAGAATCAAACAATAGAGAACAAAACTTAGCGGTTTCATTTATTGATTTGAAAATCGTGAAATCTATCCTTGGTTGCTTTGAAAATCGTGAAATCTATTCTATACAGTGATGCATTGCATTGTGATCTTCAGTCCTAAATATTTTGTTTTAAAAATCTGCCCTGGATTTTATGATTGTTGAGACACACACGTTTTACCACAGAAATAATTTATGCATTTGTTGTGGTCTTTTCTTATCTGTTTAGTAGTTTTCTGTTAGTGACAACTTTGTTAATGAATTATCCAGGAAATGACAAGAATTCGTAAGTGATGATCTAAAAGTAATAATATTATAACAAGAAAAATATCTGAAATCATTTGAAATTTGAATGTCAAAACAAGACAAAAACTCACAGGAATTTCTATAGTCGGCATTGCAAACTCTTTCATGTCCTTTAGCTTTCTGAGAAGCAACTTATTTGGAAGCTCGAATTTTCCTGTAACCAGATTGATCAAAAAACTATATTCAATGTTTCATAAAATTTAATCCATTTATGTTGACTGAGATCGAATTGACTTTACTATCAGAAAGAAACATGAGCGAACCTACATAATTTAATTTTGCAGGGGATAGGTATAACAAATTATCTTAATTCAAATAATTAACTCATGAATTTAAATGAATTTACGAAAATGATTTTTAGATTGAGCCCTATTGTTTACAAATATTTTCTATTGTTTTTCAATTGTTATTCTGAGAACTTGAGCCTAGAAGTTTCTTATCAGTGGTGGTTTCTTGAATGCGGGGCCTTACTGATGCAATTGTTGTTTAGAATAGGCCCTAGGGCGCTTCCGAGGTGAAAATTTTGAATTTATTTTTGTTTTTGCAATATCATTGAGTAGTTTCCAAAAATTCTTTAGTGAAAACAAGCGCCCAGACACCTAATATTTTCAGGATACAACAAAAAATACCTGTTTGTCTTTTCAAATGTGTAATATCATGATAAGCCAACTCGATATATGCTTTCATTACAACCTCAGTTGATTCGATCAGCGATGGTCGGGCTTTTCTTAATCTGCCAAGGACGGCTTGCGCAGAATGGATGCGACTCATCTGAATAAAAGAAGTTAATGAATACTTAGCAAAACATAATGATAGACAATGAATACTTAGCAAAACATAGTGATAGACAATGAATACTTAGCAAAACATAGTGATAGACAATGAATACTTGGTGAAGTATTCAATTGATTGTTGATATTTAAGGGGCCAGTTGTCTATTCGGACATGGTTTACACCGCTAAAAAGGCCTCATACCCAGAACTATTACATATCTCAGTTTGCATAGCCACTGTGAAGAAATTTCGCTGAAATCAATGCATAGCCGAAAAAGGAGCCTAAAAATCAAATAATTAAGTAAGTACCTCTTCAGTGCAATTTTGTTTCGCATTTGAACCCTTTTTATTGAGTTTGCTTCGTTTTGACATTGATGTTTTTGACATAGCTGAAGCGTCATCTTCAACGTTGCATAACGCCATGATTATGATTGTCACGTGATAAGGATGATCCTGTGCGGCTTTCTCAATGAGCTGTGAAAAATATGACATACAAACTATGACGTAAAAATGTGACAAAGTAACAAACAGTTCGTTCTTAAAAAGTTATGAATGTGTATTTTAAGAACAAATTAATTAGTCATACATCTAGAGATTGTTATGTTCTCTTCTCCACGATGATCTAGCACCAACCGAAATTTTGGTCACATTTGGAACAAAAGCGTGACGTTTGAAGTAGGACCTGGCCTTTAAATGAAAAAGAAATATTGAAGTGGTAATTAATAGAAAATTTAGGTTAATTTCCTTGCGTTATTTCCAGCTTGCTATTTCATTCGCAGAGAAACAGTAACTACTTCTGACACAATATGTAAAACTTCATGTTTTCAAAGATTAAGTGCAGAATAATCTTTTCTTAATATCATAGGTTTTATATAAATATACTAAATTCGTTTGCCTGTGCTCCAACTTTGAAAAATAAAAATGTGGACAGGATTAATTGTACAAAAATTCCTGCTTGCAAATGTAAAAACGCAAACTTCTCTCGAAAAGCATAAAATAAACTGAAACGTTTAGTTTTCCAACATTCATATGAAATAAACAAAGACTTAAAGTCCTGTGTTAATGAGTTTCAAATAAAAGATAGCAACACTGGTTCAATTCATTTAGTAAAAAAGCCTTTTGAAATACCGAGTAGCTCAAAAAACGCAAGGCTACTGTGTAGGAGCTTTAGTTATGATAATTTTGTTTTTGAATTTTGATTGGTCTAGTGTCTTTTTTTGTTCGTTTTGTTTAGAGGCTAAGAGGCTCAATTTATGGTTTACCAAAATCTGACCAATAATCCTACATCGTTGAGAAGAGGTGAATTTTGTTCCAATAATGAAATTGACACACTGGTATCAAAGCGATTACCCCTCAAGAACAAAGCAAAACTCTCTCAACTGGAAAATAAAAACATCTTCACAACATTCTTTGCTTTCGTTTTCCAGTTGCGAGAGTTGCGCTTTGTTCTCGAGGGATAATCGCTTTGAAACCAGTGTATCAATTTCACCATTGTTATAAAATTCACCTCTGCTACATCGTTAGCTTTATTTTAAGATTACTTAATAGTAGATGAAACTCAAGCTCCTCCACAGCAGCTTTGCAAACGTGGGGCATTTCTCGGGCCACCCGATGATTTAAGTAAAAAAAAATGAGTATAAAACCTGTTCCAGATTTTCATTATTGGATCCCATTCTTGCTGCTAATTGATACATCAGTGGAATAAATTTGCGAGATTCCATTTTCTTGATACAGGCCTAAAATAAAGTCATGTTGTAATAGTACACAAGCACAGGCAATAAGACACCTTTAGATTTTAGGTTTTTGGAGTGCTGGTTTTGATACGTGTTCTAGTTTTTGTTTTTGTTTTTGTTTTGGATTTGATGCGTGATCACATACCAATCTTATGATCATTGAATAAATAGTATGCTACTATAAATCAATAATCTATTGTGTGCGTGACTAAAATAACAATGGTTCATAAAATTAATTTCATCCTTTATATGAGAGCAGGAAAGGAAAGTGTTGACTTAAATTATCAATATACTTGGCGAGGTAAAATGAAAATCCGAAGCAATATCAAATTTTAGTGGATTTTAAATACAAATTATGTTTTTTTTGGAATGAAAAAACGTTTTTGAATTTCTAAGTGTTTTTTTTGTTTTTTGCTTTTATGAATTTGATGGATTTTAAACATGATTAATTTTGTTTTGCCTTACCAAGTATATAAGTAAAAATGTATTTGTGAATGTTATATGATGCATGGACCGCGGCGACAGTGGTGTTATTTAAATTTACATCTTCCCTGCTTGCTTCTCAGTAGTCTTATGTTATTTTAGCACCACCAATTTCAGACTGCTCCACGGTCACTGTGATGTTACGTTGGCAAACCATATATTACCTTGATGACGTCATTGACAGTGGCCTCATGACAATTATCAAGCCATAATGAACAGAGACGAAAAATTCTGCAGTCGTACTTGTCCTGCAAATAATATAAAACATTTTTCAGATCAACTTTGATAAAGTTTTCTATTTTAGGAAATATTTATGTTGTTCCATGGGTGTTCGGACGCTAAAATAGTAGTTTCAAAGAATTTGCTAACATGTTAATAAATAATTTTGTTGTCTTCTGTATTTAATAACCACGCAGCTCGCAGCATCGCAAGCAACGTGCAAAAAGGCAACACAACAGGAAAGAAATAAAATTACGAAGAGTAGACAACAAAATATAGTAGGGAAATTATCTGTAACTACTATTTTGGCGTCTGAATTCCCATGTCTTAGTTTTACACATTAGTGCACGTTCAAAGACAGGGCGATTGAAAAATATATTTCTGTTTGAAAGGCTGTAGCTCAAAATCCACGAGGGTAAAAATCACAAATTGTAGTCAAAACGACATCTGAAGGGCAAACTGAAAGTTTAGGATACCACCCAGTCAATGCTTTAATGTCAAAACGAGAACTGGAAAAAAGGCTTTCGTTCAAATTGAGTTGAAAGCTCACAGATGATTGCAATTTTAATTTCCGGCTTTAGAGAAGTAAACTTGATTGTAGATGACCAGATGATATCCCAAACAAAACACTACGTTTGTAGCCACACAGATTTCGAGCTGCAGCCCTGCAAACAGAGTTTTTTTTTAGTCAGCCGGTAGATGGTATTTTTACACCCCTCTAAATTTCAATTTCCGAACTTATGAATGGTCCTGTTTTTTAAAAAAAAATTAAACACAAGCAACGAATATAATAAATTCAAGGTATGAACTCAGATGAAACGATCTGAACTAAATAGAAAATTTTGCTCGATTTAACCCCTGCAAGTGTCAGGTTTTACGTTGTTAAT